>DWRA01000945.1:0-19838 GCA_018250295.1 Spathilepia clonius | reverse complement strand
CGTAAATGCATTCACCACCACCCTCCCGCATGAGGGTCGCCCTTTCCCTTTTGTCTGGGCACAAAAAAAAAGTGTTGACCTACAGTTATAATAATAACAGATTTTTCATACCTTGATGTTCGATAAGTAATACCGTGGCCACTATGGTACCCTATATACAAATTAATTAAAGGGGAGATAATGCCTTAAACGTGCTCGTCGTCGCTGAACTACCACTGGAATAAGTTTTAGCCATTTTTACCGTTCTATTCTACAACGAGATTTATAAGACAGAACTAGCAAAAGAACGTGGAGTCCACCTCTATCAGCCTCTATTAACCTCAGCTAAGTTTAGTATCCTACCTCGGGTGGGTCACGGATGCATTGCTTCGCTGAGAACTAAGTTACAACGTATTGTCTCTAAATATGTGTCTCTTGCCACACCTATGAAAAAAAACACATCAGCATTGTGTCACATCATCACAAAATGTAAAAATATTATATAGTTATTAGACAACATCACTAGGTATCTGTCCCTCTAAGGATTTCCGATAAAGGGAATCGGAGGTCCAAAACCTTTCTACTTAATCTTGCAAATACTAATCTTAGCTTCAGCATCATTACTTATTCACTCGTCTGTGCAAAATTCAATACAGCCGTGCAACATTATATCATTCATTACATACGTAATATTCCTAAATGTTGAGGACTTTTATATTACTCTAATCGTTAATTACACTTAATATTCGTAGTCTGTGCTCCATTACAATTCTGTTTGTCTTTGTCCAACTCTATGACATTGACATAATAATAAACATCAGTAACATTGCTGCTTAAAAACTTACAAATATTGAAATTGAAACATTAGCTCAACAAGACATTGTTTACGAGTGAATTCCGCAGGAAGTCTTAAAGTTAACTGAATTATAATGGCCTCCGGTTTAGAAAACTACGTGAATCAAACCGTATCAGTAATAACGTCTGATGGGCGGAATTTTATCGGCACATTGAAAGGATTCGACCAGACAATCAATATAATTTTAGATGAATCACATGAAAGAGTGTTTTCTTCTACAAGTGGCGTAGCTCAAGTTGTGCTTGGTCTTCATATAATTCGCGGTGATAATGTCGCTATAGTAGGACAAATAGACGAATCAATTGATAGCAGATTGGACCTGGGGAACATCAAAGCGGAACCCTTAGGATCTATAGTACACTGATGTATTATTTTTAAGTATATTAAATTAGGTTTTTGATATCTTTGTTTTATTTCCATATTCAGTCTATCCTGAGTGCATAACCTTAAAAGTAATATTTCGATTCAAGAAAAGGTACCCTAATAGTGTAACTCGTATAAGTATGTCATTTTACACTTGTTTAAAATTTCCTATGTCCATTTCTTGTCCATATGGTGAATATTATGTATGTACAAACTGCATGAATAATAATCTGTGAGTATTGAACGATAGGCATAATGTGGTGATTAGTTTTTAAAGGGCAAAGCAAGGGACATAGAAATTGATAGAGCGGCAGTAATTAGTAAAGATGTGCACTATTTCCAACACAGAAACTGCTTTAATATAGTTTACAAGTTGCTTCATATTTTCTATGACTGTCTAAAAAAATTAATGGTTCACATTTAAATCAGAGAATTCATTTAAAGAAATTAAAGACTGCTATGTTGTTGGGACATATAAATAATCATGATGTGTTTTATCATGATGATTTCATTCATTTATTATTTTTTATTAAATATCAACTGCTAAAACTAGTACTAAAAATAAAACAATAATCTTGTCACAATTTTATATATATATACAACAACAGAATCCATATTTACATATTACATTAACACTATTTACACCACATACAATTTGGAATATAATACTTATATATAAGTCACCTAATTTCAATCACTATAACAATGATAATAGATAAAATAAAGTTACTAATAAATTAATTTTTGCTAACAGAGAAAATTTTTGACATGAAGAAATACATTCTGATAAAGCATAATATTTGAAAAATATTTTATATTCACCAGAATATAGTTTGTATTTCGAATAATACTACAATGTTATTTACCTCTATGAATGTGATAAACACTAGCAAAAATTACAATATTTTGAATAAAAGATGCATTTGTAAGTTTTTCAATGCTATACTAACAAAACTTCAAGATATATGAATCCCTAGTAATAAACATACAACATTACTACATTAGATCAATATAAATTCAACTATATCTAACTGTAGTTTACTTTCACAATAAATCGACGCGTGATATTAATACATGATGCACACATAAATATCATGCATTCATACATATTTGTATTGATATTGGTACAGTAGGTGAACTAAATAATAACAATATCTAATAATCCTACATTTACTAAAATGGAATTTGGTAACTCATTATCACTATACATACAGAATTGTACTTCATTACTAAACGCAATAACCAATGTTATTGTTTTTGTGGGTTACGAATAATCATTATTACTTGATGACTTGCTCACTATAACAATATCTTGATGCCTGTAAAAACGAAGGCAAATTATTAGGTAAAGAATCAAAAAGGTCTTTTATTTAAATAAAGATGGTTTACACACATAAGTAAAATAATATTAAAGGAAAGTTTTCAACTTAATAAATTAGGTTCTAAATTGAGATTCTAATAATGGACTACGTGGCGTACTGGCGCTTACTGTAGATTTTTTTAAATCATTTATATCTGTCATGCTGACATTGATAATAGTCCCTAAAAATCAAAATATTATGTCTGTGTATGTGCCACTCCCTTGGCTTGTTTAATTTACGTCTGTAAGCCACCTTATTGACAAAAACATAATGTTATTTATGGCTACAATACTTTAAACACATTTTGCAATACAATATACATTACTTACTCCTACAATATACCTATATTCATTATTTACTTTACTTGTCGTTAAGGGCTAAAAATACTTGTAAATGTTTTTTAACAGCTATTACACAAAAAAGCATAGAGTAAAAATTCTATTTTTACCTACAACTAAAGCTCCTAACAATTATATGAAATAAAACTACCATTACATAAATAGAAATATTTGAGCACATTGTTACCATGTAACATTAGAAATTTTAATGTCTATGGCATAAATCACACACTGAATTATTCAGATTTAATTATTGTAATTTCTATTCCTTGTCTGAAATGAAAATACGAAAACATAATACAAAACGTAAAATCTTCAAATAAAACAAACTATAAAATAGTAACATAAAAAAATAAAATACACCAAAATATTATTAGTATGCAATAAAACAAAATTAATGGGAACTTAAAAAAAGATTAAATTGAGATTCAAAATCAACTATTAAATAAGGCTGGAATTTGTTAAACTTCGTTTAAAGGCATTCAAGGCACAAAATACTCGATTTCTAGCTTTGTTTACATATATATGGTCGATGAGCATATAGTCCACCTGTTGGTAAGTGGCTACTGTATATCCACTAGTTACAGTTATAATGATATCTGTTATCAATCCTAAATAAATTTGAGGTCACGTGGGAGGTAAGTCATAGGCGTGATTCTACTCTTATGGCATAAGTTAGAGTAAGTCATATAAGTGTCGCCCTTATCACAAAGTAAACTACAGTGTTTAACACTTCTATATTGGCATCTATAATTGAAAAGGGTTACAATTATATATACATACTTCTAATGAAAGACACTATTTTGCATAGTATTAGTTAGGTAGAAAAAAACTACACAAAACCAGCCTTAGAAATATCTTTAAGTTCATTGTATAAGGTACATATGTGAGTCAATTACGTTCTGGTCATTAACCCCACTTGTTTGGTTATATGTCTACGATATAAATTCATATAGAGCAAATTTTATAAATAATGTTTTACCTTTGCAGTTTCTCCTTATATTTTTGAGTGTTGTACTTTTGGAAAAATTGCTTCCCGTATTCGAATGTTGCTATCATGATCGCGCAAGCGGGTGCCACTTTAAATATTCGAGGTAACAATCCAGTGAACAGACCCTTAAAACCATGGTTTCTGTAAATGTTTTTAGCTATATCTTGCATATTCGACGCTCTCTGTCGTTTTTTGCCATCTGCAATATTATATTGAGCTTAATACCATTTATAAGCCGTTAGTAAGTACAATTTAAACAGATTACATGTATATGACTACTTTTTTAATTGTGAGAAAAATCTTACTTCGAAGCTCGACTTCCTTTAAATTTCATACTGTCACAAAGGTGAAGTCATTTTAAATTATAAATACCTTTCATTAGAGACTTGATTCAAATTATTTATACCACGTGTATTGAGACATGCACCGTATGTCGTTTAAAACATGTAATAGTTTTTATTACGATAATTTAGGAATACGTTTAGGCGTAAAGATGAGGCAATTATGACCCCAAATACATTATTATAATAAAACTTCATGATGTCATTGGCTATGCATATTAATTGAAGTTATGTTGATACTAATCCAAACCCAACCGTCATCACGATGAACCCTTTTTCATTTGAATATGTTAACAAATGTTATAATAAACAAACCTGTATATATTTCTTTCTCCCCAAGTTCAATTTGTTGGTGTGTTTTCACAACGTCAAATGGCAGAGTTACAAAGGCGGCAATCTGAAAACGCGGGAAACTTACTCCATTGTTGATGATAAAAATGTAGTAATAATTATATGTGTACTTTACCAGACTATTATTGTTATGAGATATGTATTGAAGAAGTTACATACACTGCCAGCCACAGAACCACAGAAGAAGTTGAACAAAAACGTATTTTTCTCAGAATCGGGTTTATTAAACACCTTCTTCGTCGTCTCAAACATAGTCCAATAGATGCCTAAAAACGAGAATTTACAGTAAATTAGAAATACATAAACTACTAACTACAAATGTAATAAAATACGGACTATTAGCTAATAGTTGGTTGTCCTTCGGCTGTAAAAAACAGGCTGTGAAGTGTACCAAAAAAACAACATATTTTCACATATGTGTCGAAAAATATTACTCTTTCTCCACGGCAATCGGATAAAAATACACAATTAGAAAAGGTTTAATATCTACTTATTAATATCTTACCTACCTGAAAAAGGTACATCTCTCAAGAGAGTAGATCCAAGTCCACGGAATAGACCTCTGTATCCTTCATACTTGATTACTTGTCGCAATGCTGCAGTAATTTCTGAAAAATATTTTTAAGGAAGTATGTGTAGTTACCACTATTTTAACTAATGTAGAACACTTGTCATTATTTTGAATATAGGTAACAATCTTACAGTCCACTTATCTATGCCTACCAGCCAAAGTTAAAGTATTACTTAGGCTGCCGATTGGTCCAAGAAATACTAGCATCACAAAATAACGAACAAATAACTATTAGGGTAAATAGTTATCGCCGTGGCATATTCGTAAGATAGAATTCATGGCACGGAATTCGCGGCATTATCATTAAATAGAATTGTTAATCCATATAATGTCGCCGTTATTCTTCAGTATTTGCATTTAAATTATACGATTAAGTTGTCAATTAATTATCGGACTTGTAATCGATTCTGGTTTAAAATTTATACATATTAATTATGAACTAAAAAGCATACCTACTATCATTGTAACATTTTATATAGACCAATTAAAATACCGTTAATTTGTTTGAAGATATGATAAACAATATTAAATTGGTTTTATTACGCAATTTATTTTCCTTCTATGATCTTATCAGTGCCTGTCTTTGAATTGTGTGATACTGGTAGTTGCTATGACATAATAATGGCATAACATATTGATAGCCATTACACAAATGAAACTATCATTTTTATACTGTATGGAATAACTATTAAAATTTAATACTAATAACATAGTTTTATGTAAGTAGGACATAAGATCAATGTACTTAATTGTTCTGTTTTCTGTTGCCATTTAAACAAGTGATACATTGATATTCAATTTGTAGTATGCACTTCAAAAAATTAAAGAATCCGAGGTTTGAATGTGGACCTGCACAATTTAAGATCAAAATTTACATTACTAGGCCATCATAGCTTATGCCATAATATAATTAATATCTACCATGCTATTGGTAAAGTTTCTTGCAGTATATGGAATTTAATTTTTCAAGAAGTCATTTCTTACGATAACTCACCCGAATAAGTCAACTTCTTAGACTGCATCTTTGTCCTGATAAGTTCTAAAGGACTGACTATAGTAACAGCTGTCATTCTGGCAGTAGCACCTGCCAGCATTGGTATCCACATCGGCTGGCTCACTACATATAAAAATAGCAACTCATTAACATCAATCTTAAGCATAGTACTTTGAATTTCTAAAGTCATTTATGTACAAATTGGAAAAATAAATTATTATGCAGTCAATCTTATGGTAATTGGTCGCCTCTTTGAAATCTGTATTTGAAGAAAAATTGAAGTACACAAATGCATTGGTGCTACTGCAGATTTTAAATTAGAATGCCTCATGTAGGTACTCTAACATAATCTTCGAACCGGAACACAGTGGCATTTGACTCTTGTGTTACAAGGCATAAATAACACATAAGAGATAGTTTTATCCCTGTTAATTCTAAAACATTATTTTATAAATATTTTTACATGTATACTTACTATCGCCAGTCATTTTATTGTACATAGTTTTTGTCTTATACCGAAGTTGTTCATATGATACAAAGTAAATAACAGTACATGGAAGGGCTAATACCAGGGTAGGGCTCAAACCAGACCATAATGCTGGAACTCCTTCTAATTTTGCTATTTTGTAAAAGGCATCCTGTAAGCAAATGAAATTTATGAAGGTGATTTTACAATTAACTCAAAATATGTTTGTTTAACAAAAAAAAATCATTTTTTAAGAACTATATGCTAATGTCAGGAAGGTACTACTACACAACAAGGTGTTTAAAAATTTATAAACACTGCCTTAAATAATATTAATTAAAAAAAAATTAAAACATATACAAGATAATATGTGCATTTACCCTCATGAAATGTTACCAGATTGTTTATGCAGGGATTAAACATTTAAAATAAATATTATTTTATTTTCAATGTTAACGGTGAACTGTAGTATTATGAGCTCACTGTTGTTCTGTTTGCATGATAATGAAAATTACATTAAAATAATCTTTTGTTTCGTAATAGACCCATTTTTTGCACATGTACATAGCGAAACATGCATTATTTTTATATTTTTCATTCAATATGCCAATAAAATATAAATGCCTATGTGGATACTAAGTACAACACACTTTTTTATATAAAGAGCTTACTATAGTTCCATGGAAGTGCACACGTCTTGGTATCCATGCTGTTTCTCCACAAGGACACAGGTGTTCCATCAGACCATTGCAATACAAATAACATTTATTTGAAAGTAAAGCCTTCTGTTGCGCCTGCAATCGTATTTTTACCACATCCAGTGGAGTCACTGTAAGTTTAAATTTATCATTATTTTATTATATATTGTTAATTTTTTTTTACATTAACTCATTAACATTACTCATTTATAACTACAGATAGAAATGGTCAACCCATGTTTTACAAAAGGTTTAGTAAATATCATGATGGCAGGAACATAAAATTAATTTCACTATCAACATCTTTACTGTTACACTGCAGGGTAAATGTATCTTCTCAAAGTGAGAAATTTTAAGCTTTAGTATACAATACAGGTCAACTGCGTGTTTATAAACTACATACGAATTTTAAACTATTATACAATCTATATATACAGAAGTCCTTGCATTTTTTCGTGAAAATTTAATTATTACATACTTATTTTTAAAAAATACTTTCGGAAGTATTGCATATTTTTACAGTTATTTAAAAAAAAAGATTACTACAAAAGTATTTGCACTAAAGTTCAGTTTTAAGCAGTCGAGTTTTACGCATCTGAACCATGGGGACTTGTAGGCAAGATAGCAAAATAACTTTTAATTAAATTACTAACCAAATAATATTTTACTTCCTGCAATAAGTTTTTTGCGTTTCGCTCTGATGTACATAATTTCAAATTTACATTACAATTTACATATAATGAGACAATTAAATGAATTACACACTCAAATAAATATATGAATATAACTTACTAAACAGAGAGGTTATTAGTGCTCCAGAACAAGCCGATGCCATTTGTTGAAAAGGAGTTATTCGAAACTGCGGGTCGTCTTCTCGAATCATGGCATTTATCGTTATAATCCACTCTCAGTTATAAAATTACAGAGCAAACAAGACTTATATGCACACTTCAACTTACGATCATGTTTTTTTAATTTTGACAAATCATTTAAACTGTCAGTGTCTTTTCTGACAAGAATGTAATAGACATTTTGATAAAATCTTTGCAGATAAAAAAATAGTAATATGAGACGTTGCTGGCAGCACACAGATTATATAAAACCATTAAACGCAGAATTTTGTGTGCAGTAGAAACTAAAAAACCATTTATTGAATTTTGCAATATAATAATATTTGCAAAGTAAAAATTGTTACATCTGTGGTGCTTGTTCGGACTGGTCTCTCCCCCAAACCCACATTTAGATCATCTACAAACTGCGTAATATAAAATGTCTTGCAATGATTTGTTTACTGTCTATGATAAAAAAAAATTGGCAACATTTCTATTAAATTCAAACCTAATCATTCGTTCCATTGATGCGCGGATGGAGCTTCACTGTTTGACAGTCAAAATATCTCATTCAGACTCATTCTCACATTTCGCTCGAAGCTCGAACGAATCTGCACATTACACATGGAGGGCGTTACTACAATTTTTTAAAAATACAAGTTATTTATCGAACAGTGACACAAATTTTTCGGGACTCTCGAACTTGTAGATGAAAAATATTTTTTGAAATGTTTTCCTGTGTTCCCCGGTCATTAATGTAAGTACCAATTCGTTTATTTTTGGAGTTTACATAACGTGACACCTGTATTTTATTCGATTTGTATACAAATTCTAGAGTGTCGTGAAGAAAATTCTATATTTAATCGTTTCTGTAGTTTACTACGAGTAAAATAGGTTTTATTTAAACGCAGCATTAGGAGTTTTATGTGAAGAATTCAATTTACATTGGTTACGATATTTACTACGATATAGGTAAAAAATGTAAATTATTTTTCGCATATTATTCAATTCTCTAGTTGTGTCTCCAAACTGAAATACCAATAATTAACATTTCTTTCATATTTCGTCGCGACTTAAGTCTCCTTCGCTACGCTATTCTGTGGAGTTATTGATCGGTCTTGCGTACGTACGTAAAGTACTCCTGTGTGGATTTTTCTATTATTCATTTAAATATTTTATATTGATCGCCAGACAGATGAATTTATTATTTAAAATGAATTTCCAAAGTTTCTTATCTTTTTACACGATTTCGTTATTAATTATCGGTTTAGCATGAATTAAAGATGTATGTTAAGCATAAGTAATATACTTATATTCTTGTGTCTATAAGTATTTATTACATTTTTTTTTTTTTAAAGGCTTTGAAAGCCTAAAGTACTTTTTTATTTGTATGAATTTTTCAAAAAGAGAGTTGCAGCTAAAGAAGAATTAGGCTTGAAATAATTATAATCATTACATCTAATAAACTAATATACGAAACGAAATACTCCGAAAATTTACGTGATATTAGTAAAAAAACCATAACCATAAATGTGTTCATTAGTAAAAAAACCTTTTTTTAAAGCGTGTGAACTTATTATGCTCAGTAACTTAACTTACAGTGTATTATTTACTTTTAACTTTATAAGCTTACTCATAGTAAATAATTAAATGTATGTGTTTGATGATAAACTAACTAACTAGCTAACTGATTACAATTATAGTTAAGTGATTGATTTCACTGTTTAAATGTGGTGTAGTATTGTGAATGTAAATTTTGTATTGTTATTTATATCATTTTAATATTCAATTTTATGTTTGTGTTGTCACTGTCATACTCAGCTGTTAAATGTATAAACAGCTGGATTTAATGTTAAGTCAGTTCAATTTAATAATATTTTAATTTCCACTGTTAACATAACCGTAATTAGGTATATAGTAAAAGTTTTTACAATTATACTGAAATCTAGATATTTGAAAATATATGACTAATCTATATTTTTAATTTTCAAACTATGTCTTTTAGTGTTCCTTCAAAACAAACAAAAACTTATTGTAAAAAAATCTACCTGTATGGAAAGTTTTTTGTAAAAACTTAAATCTGTCTAAAAAAATTTGCATAGTATAAGCATTCAGTGCTCTAAACACATGACACTCATACGTAGACTTGCTAAATTTTAAATTTTTTGATCAAATTGCTCCCTGTGATTGGATTAGCTATTCTGTTCAAAAATTTCATTTCCCTATTTTAATGTGACTGGATATAACAAACTACTGCATTGATTTCAACAATGTTTTTATCATATTCTATTTCCTTGCTAAATCTAGTTAGTACCTACATGTAAATCAATAATATTTTATGCATACTTTTGCACCCAGCTGTGTTTTTTATTCTTATCGGTCTAGTGTGACTATGTTTGCTGCTTTACACATAACTATAGTTGTAACATTGGCAAAAATATTAATCTTGAACTCTTGTCTATTATTAGCTTGTGCCATTTGAATTGACTTGGCAACGTTTCTATGAATGTGCCTCAAAATGTGTTAAGCAGCCCACATAAAATAGCCAAGATTTTAAATCTATTTTTCATTGTTTACTAATAATACACAAATAATATACATATATTAGTTGATGGTACATAGATACGATAAATTGTCGTTATTAAAAAAACAAAGTGATTAAGTTTTAAAATTGGTTACATTAGATATCAAAAGTACCTAATGTAAAGGCCTTTGTTTGATTATAAATTCATTGGTACCTCCAAGAGCTTAGGAACTCCTAAGTCGAACCTCACCAACAGACCAAACAAAACCAGCGTTAATATTACTGCTGTAAAACAGACAAGTGACTACCATTACCACACCTATTGATGTCGATGTCGTCGTCGAAATTAATTCGTATGAACCACCTTCAAAGCGACGTTGTGATAACGTACCACTCCTAAAACAGCGACGTGCATATTTTATTCATTGACCCATTGAAGTAGGATTTGATTGCTAATCTTTTTTGAAAAGGTCTTCACAGCGACATTACGTGTTTACTTTACATGTTTGTGGCCGTCAGCTGATCTGGGCGTGAGCTCTGTTTAATTTCACATACACCTGTATATTGTGTGATGAACGATGATGCGTAATACTAATCAACAGTACTCTAGTGTGGTGCCTAATATCGGTTCCAGTTCATAAGACACATCTGTAGAGAAATATACAATCGAAACTGTTATCAGGCAAATGGTAATGGAAATCTTTGTTTCCGTGGCAGCACTTTAACCTTGTATTATTGTATAGATGCAGAGACGAAATTGATCTTCTAGAGCAAAAACGCACATCTGAGTCTCATAAACCTGTGCCATCTATTGATGCCAGTATACTCCTGACCTATTTTCGACTCCTGACCTATTTATGGTTGTTTGTAGACATCATGAGCGGCGGTGCTGCGGTGAATATTACATAAGAAAGAACTAGAATCAGTGCTTAGCCACATATTAATGTATCAACAGTATTGTATCACCGAAAATGTGTTTACATGAAGAAATGCGATGCCATGCGATGATATTGTGCATCGCTTGCAAACAGCGTTATTTCTACCGGCGGATATATAATTTAGTGGTATTTACTGAAGAGAGGAGTACACCGGAGCGAATCCCCCAGTGTGCTCGTCATAAAGGAATTTCCAGTCTGCTATTAAAATTATTTTGGCATCAAGGTGCGGTCGTTGCCCGCAGTACGTGTGCGGTCATTATGCGTCTTAAAGCACTAATCATTGTGTTCACGTCTCAAAGAGTGGGTTTTTTAATACGATTCTATTGTATAATTCTGTGCTAAACTAAATTGCGTTTGCAGTTAATTTATATGGTAACTACGTTCTTCCCGCGAACCGCATGTGTGGATCTAAACACCTATAATAATAATTTATGTGACTAGGTTGACACAATTTACTGACGGCTCTCTGTAATATACGTGGTAAATTCATGCTGTTACGTAACGGAAGTGGAAATGCAGACCAGCTGATGTTTAAAAGCCCCTGCCGTATAAATACGTCTTTCATTGACCTTTAAAAAGACAGTAAGTCGTTAGATCTGAAGCAGATTATAAATGTATTATTTCGTCTTTAGATTACTTGTTACCAATCTTGTAAGTCTTTCTAGCTTAACGTAATTATAAACTGAGTAGTCAACTGTTATGTAAGATAGAAATAGGTGTGGATATTAACATGACGTCAGTCTGTCGCGAACTGTGCGATCGGCGGGAGGTCATAAAGAAGGATGTCGGGTATGTCCGAAGCTAGTTGAGTTATCCCGAAAATACCTGAGAATTATCTTTTAATCTTACTGAGTTTGTCTTTATATGACTATAAATTGTGCCACTTACTCTAAGCGGTAAGCATTAGAAATTTATTATAACTGGCTATAGCGATGATAGAACGCTGGGAAACCAACACACTTGAGAATTCTTTAAAAAAAAAGCTTTTAAACGAGTGTGAAGTCTATTATTTCAAACTTGGCCGCAAACACGGCTTAATTCTGAGAGGAGACCCGTGCTCAGCAGTGGGACATTAATGTGTTGACGATGCTCTTAACAATAGTAAAAAGGCAATTTAATTAGGTAAATTAGATACTATTAAATCTAGATTAGTACATTTACATAGTCCCTCATGGCTAAATATCCTTAGAAAGGATTCCGTACATTTTGTTTAAATTCTTAGCCGCTTATAATTTCATACAAATAACATTTTTTAGTACTCGTCAATCGCCTAATGTATTGGTTCAACGATAATGTTCATAAAAGGTATAATACGCAAGTGCCCTATGAAAGTACAGCTTACTCAAACTAATCTGTAATCATACGATAGCAATGATACGAAATTGCCCATTTTTATCGTACACACTACTGATTAATGCGATAAATATTATATCATAGATACCTATATAAATATCAAAGCCCTATTTCCCTACGTTTGAAGTACCGTCAAAGCGTTTACTTAGTTGAAATATTACCTAATGCGCTATTACAGTTATAAGCTTAAAGCGTCTATAGAAAATTGAAGCAAAACTGAGTCCAGTTGTTTTTATTTTATCCTTAGAACTCCGTAAAGGAACTTTACAGATACCTAAACAGATGAGACAAAAGATAGGTGAACAAATGATAATTGTTTACTTTGTAATACACGTATATCGGCGTCGCCACCGTACTTATTTATGCCTCCTATGCTCTCCTGTTTTCTGATCTGTACCCTTATAATGAGTTTTTGACCTTTAGCGACTCGATAGTCGTTATCGAGTTGGCCCATACTTCTTTCTCCTAACAAAATCTTAATTCCGATACGTTTCGCCGAGGGACGCTGCTAGGAAAATGTATGAGACAACTCGTTAACGACGATCCAGTCGCTAAACATTTAAAACTCATAGTAAGGGTACTGAAGGATGTCTTAAGGTCTTATGACACGTTAAACTAGAAGTAGGAATTACATTTTGTTTAAAACTCGCACATTTTAACTGGCGACAGTTATCACTTAACGTAAGGCGGATTTCATGCTCGTTTGCTACTTTCATTACATAAAAAGGCCAGTGTCGCAATTACACGGATGAGAGGACGTTAGACAGGTCAGGATTGCACGAGACACCGTCATGACGTCAGATCTTAAATCATTCTCCGTTGCTCTATCGCCACGTCAGTTTCAACATACGTCATCGGATGTAGCTCGTGCAAAGGTATCACTAACTTGTTTTAACTATGAGTGGTTTTGACTATGACTGGTACAATATTTGAATTTCGGTAATAAACGAGTCACTACACCGGTGTATGAAGTATGTCATATAAAAACATGTGACCTTGTGGTCTTTTTCGTATTCAGGATTTGCAAACCATGAGCCTGTTTTAATTCAGGTTAGTAATATGTTAATAATCGTTCAAGATTTGTTATCCTTAGAAAGCAATAGTCGTGTTTTCGAAAATCTCGTCCAGATTTTGAACTGAATTGATCGTAAATTGCTACATTGTTTATACAATTGCATATAGCAATTAGACATTCAGATCACCTAATAGTAGACAGTAGTCTCCAACGGATCGCCGGTTTCTTGGTAGAGCTCTTACAGCGTGTGAAAATCCCCATGATATACCATATACCGTATCATGCTCTGTTCCCAAATTAATGGGAAATCCCTCTTATAGTCATGAGTACAGCCAGTAGTTGCGGTCAAGGCTACCATTAGTCAATTATTTTAGCTCTCTTGAGAAGATTACTCTGTAGTACGTATCAACACGATGTTAAAGCCGGTACTTCCTTACAGGAAAGTTATTTTTGGGGAATACTAATAGCGATCGCCGTTCGATGTTTTTGTATTTAACAAAGTTGTTTGAATAATTCCCTGGTAATATAAATAAAGTTTATGGTATCTTGAGTATAGGAATACTCTGAATTGTAAGTCGCGAACTATTTACACTTTAATAATGCAATTACATACCGGTAATACTGCACTGGAAAGCAACATGTTAAGGGCACAAGAAAAAGCACTTTAATAAATTAATTTCGCATAACGCGAATGTGACATACGGTATAATTATACTTCCAATCTCATTAGAGCCAAGCATTCGAGTCTCTTACGATAATGTATTTTGCGCGATCCATTCCGTCAAAACACTTACTTCGCGAGCGTGGTCGGAAGACCTCGAAAATCTAATCGCTCCGTCAAGGCCGTACGGTTATATAATTGCCAAACGTAATTGGAACTATTGGTGACGTCATGCAATAGTTCGAAATTAAATATAAATATAAGTAATTAAGTTGGGTTCTGTTTGGACTTACTGGTGTTTAAAGTGAGGTGCTTAAGGAAGTTTTGCTGGGAAAATGATAACGGCTATAGATTACACCTAGTCAAGATTAAATGAGTCGATTGCGGATATAATTATACTGTAAGCAAAGTTCTTGATGAAATGGGTTTTTATGACAATTTACTTGAAATAATAGTAGTCAACTATGTAGTCTCATATATTTTTTCCTTACAACATCTCCGTTAAAAACAAAACGGTTTTATCTACTTCGCGATAATAAGGCGTATCTTTGGTCTCACTCAGAATCCAAATCCTTGGGGGTTCTTGTACTTAAGCGGCTGGAACACTTCATTAATTTACGAATTATTTTCAAAAAGGAAATAAGAAAATACATGTACTTCTCTTGTATATACAAACGTATTGCTTACTGAAAAGCGTAAATATCTTCAGTATTTACACCAAATGTGCTAACAAATTGGCAAAACTGCTGATGAAAATGATGACGAAAAATCGTGAGTAATACCATTGTCGCCTATAAACCTAGTGACTAATGGTAGTGTTACTAACTGCTGATGATAATTAATGCCTATTTATTTCGCTGACTTCAGTTATCTACGTTTGTTAGTTAGTTGTTGGTCGCAGGCTAATAGTTTTGTAGATCTTTATTACATCTACTTATTTTTGAATTAACGTTAGTTTCATTTGCACGAGTCGAGAGTCACATAAAATATAAAGCAAGGTAAGATTTAAAAATATATCAATAAACTTTTATATTACTGAAGGTTTAAACCGCGAAATTAATGCATTAAGCTTGTTAAGTCTGGCTACTATTCTACTACTGTTGCTATCGTCCGGATCTGTGGTAAGCTCAGTAATTCAGAGCATTGCCATCATAATTACACAAGTATTCCAAATTTCATGCGTACCGATACAATGTAAGTAGTTAAAAACATGTTGAAAGATTTAACAAATGTTCAAAGGTTAAACCTTCATTAGTAAGGTAGCAAGTTAAAAAGTTTGTAAAAATCCTAGATCTTTAGGAGGAAAAGATACGAAATAATTGAAAATTCGAAGGCCTCTAAAACGTGAAACAACGTCTAAATATTACTTAGGTTAGACAGGTATTCGCCGAAAATAACATTAGAATAATGAAATCAATACGGCAATATAGGTACTGATAAAAAGCTCATGAACACTCCCTTGACGCGTCATGAAGCATTTGTTAATTCGTCTAACAAATTAGTACACCGGGACGAATAAAGCGCTTAGTCGCGGGAAATTGTTATTAACGTAACACCGAATTAGTGAGTTTACGTATAACAGCTCGTTACTTCAACAAGGTTGGTTGGATACATAAACCAAAAAAAATCGATTTATCTTCTCGACCCAAATATTTAAGTATGCCAGATTCTGTCGAGTTGTATAGTGTTCACAAATTACGCATACAGAATATGGAATTTGTGTATATTGCGTCTAGTGTCTCCATTATCTAGTGAACCAAAATCTCAGAGTTGTTACTTTGTATTACGGTATTACATGTTTGGGAAGTCGATATCATCGTTGTTACAAATATAATTCCTACATTGGCGAAATCGTGCATGTTTTGCTTTATTCTTATGTTCTATAAGGCGTAGTCTTTTTATTTTGGTCAGGAGTTGGGCACGAAACGGTATTGTTTGAACATGGTGACATTGAATGAGACATACTCGTATTGATTTCCGTCGTCAAACATGGTATTTTTATCATTTTAATATTATACCACCATCGGTGTGATTGTGTCTTGTTACTACCTATTAATATTGGATTGTTGTTTTTTTAATTATGCTCCCGATTTTCTTAACTGTCATGTAGAGGTCCTTGTCTAGAAATAGGCAAAAATGATGAGTTTAAACATGAACTCACTTTGCTATTGGATCAAATGTATAATTTACGGCCATGAGGACTGGACAGTTACTATTACTTTTACATGCCAGGTAGATACTATTGGTCGAGTAGTTATAATAGTAGGTTGCTTCTTCTAGAATCTCTTGTTTGTAAAACAGTTCTTTTATTGCTCACTCCTGTTCATTCTCTTTTATCTGTGGAAAAAACTAACGCCTGTATGGTGAAAGTACAAGTCAGCTTAATAATTTCTTCTGACGTAGTCTCTATCGCATATCGTTTTACCTACAGGTACATGTGATATGAAAGATACTCCATAATATATAAGACGCGTAATGTTTGCCTACAATGTTATCATATATCATCTAATCATATTAGTTGATATGGAACGTAACGTTATCTTACTATATCTCATATTATGAATCAAATTTCCTTTCCTCATTTAAGTGTTCTGGTTGCTTGACATCTATATATTTATTTTTGACTGGGCCAGTATACGCATAAAATATAAATTGTTGGTCTATTCAATTTTTTTTCTCCTTCAAGGTAGACTCTTTACAGAATTCTTTGAGTAAGCGTATGTTACAGCCGTTTTGCAAGGTGCTACGCTGATGGAAAAGCGGAGAAATGAATTGCGTAACACATATCTTACCTATAAGGTACAATATATTGATTTTGATTCAATTTAACATTTCACGCTAAGTGCTTATGCCCGTTAATAATAAATCATTATTTCTATGTTTTATGTGTCTTTTAGAAATTGTCAAATTTCAGTTTTGGTAGGCAATAATTGGATGATTTATGTATTTCACGCACGTACGTAACTAACGAGGTACTTTATTGTTATCTACGATTTTTAATTACTATGATATCGGCTAATGAATACTTATTGTGATTTATACAAGGTACTATAAATAATCCGCGGATTACATCGCAGATAAAGAAGCTATCGCACCTGTGGATGCAAAATGATTTCGTTCATTTACTGCATCCGTGGCATATAACTGTGACGCAAGCTGACTGTTATTTTGTGGTATAGTTTTGAGTAATGCGACACGATTGGTCGTGGGTCTACTTAAACCGAATTGCTCGATTGGTTTCACCGCTATTCACTAGCATTCGTGATGTTGTGGTTTTGTCTCAAGTCGAACAAGATTAGGTTCTCCATATTATGACGACTGAGATAGATTATCTCGTATACATATCTCTGTATAATTCTTTCAAATTAGAAAATAGCAGCGTTTGGACACTGCTATTAAGACAAAAATAGCTGTGTCGGTGCTGTCACCGGCGTCGAATAATAAAGGTTCTAATAATAAAGGTTCTACCTTCTAAAAACTTTTCTCTTTGGTCTATTTGTTTTAGCAGAAGTTAAAGAATAATAAATCCTATTGATCATAAACGTGTCAATACTGAAGTGTTTGACGTACATCCGATGATTCTCCTAGCAGAAAGAACTTAGTGCGCAATATTTGAAGAATCTCGCAATATAATTACATCTCTCATTTTTTTCCCAGTACGACAAACATCAGGTTGGGTCACTGCCAGGTTTCGTTTTTAACAAAAGCGGCACATTATGCGTGCGTAGAGGGAAATATCTGCATTGTTGACGCAAAACATCACTATCATACAGATATTTACCCGCGTCATAATTGAATGTTATCGTTTATCAGATAATTTAATTTTAATCAACCTTGTACCTACTGTGTCTCATTGTTTACTTTTGTTTATTTGTGTTACTAGCTTTGTGCTTTGCATGCAAGAGTAATGTATTGCGATTTGGAAAGAACCTTTAAATGTTTATATCGTGTGATTAATAGTGCTGATAAAAGTTTATTTCAAGCAATACCTTCTCTAAACCACGATACTAAATGTGTATCGGCGTACAGTTTAACTACACTACTATTTTTTTACATGATAGCAGTAGCAAACGAGCGTGCGGTCAATCCTATAGCGAGTGGCCACTGCTGCTCATGGATATCTTTAATCAATCACAGCTGAAATTAGTGTCCTACCCCTATTGCTACCAATGAGAAGTGAGTGGAGCACCTCGGATAAGTAAGTGTCCCTTACCACATCCTTCATACCAGAATAAGGCAGCGCTTAATGCTGTCGTTATGAACAGAGATATTTGTAGCGGTGGTGTCACTGGAGTCGATGTACAAGAGGTTCTAACGCCTTGTATACGTGTACAAACAAATAGTTAAAAATATAAAGTTATCTTTGCGTATTGTCGTACACATCTGTACTTATTTTGTTTGTATATATTTTCAATGCAAACATCATATACAGAGATAGGATATACGAAATCAAATGTATGTAGTAAGCTTATAAGTAGCGACATAATTATGGACTCAATTTAAAATTGTTTAGAAAAACTTAAACGTTCGTTATTTTTGCAAACGATACGCGAGAATGCGATAACAACAACACCTTGAAATACCTACTACGCGCTAAATCAGTCGTCATGTGAAATGCATTATTCGTCATGACATTTTCTTCTCCTTGCAGCGAGGTGATATAAATGTTCTTATGTATCTTAATTCTTTTTTATTTATAGCTCTGGGTAAATTTCTCTATCAACTCGCTTTGAACTGCGTGGTACAATGCGTTGGTAGCAGTTGTGAGGAGAGACCCAATAGCTAGTAACGAAACATAAAACCTGTAACCGATTAAAGTTGCCTTATTATTAAAAGTCCACCGCAACCTACAGGTGGTAGAACCCTTTGTCGTTCGACTCTGGAGCCCCCCCGCCACACCTTTTCCTGCCTAATAACAGCAGTTTTAAGCGCTGCTGTATTCTGGTTTGTAGGATGTGGTAAGGGATATATACTTATCCGAGGCATTTTAACTTAGTCCTCAACGGATCTGTGGTCAACTTCAGCTAGGTCTAAGACTAAAATTATTACAGATGTCCATGGGCGGCAGTTGCCATTTACCATCAGGTGGATTGGACGCTTGTTTGTTACTCTATCATATAAAAAAGCCTTTGGACATCTATTAAGATGCACGGGAAAGTTAATAATAGTGATCGCCTTGTATATGTGAACGTCTTACCACACTAATCG
>DWRA01000944.1:0-19840 GCA_018250295.1 Spathilepia clonius | reverse complement strand
GACGCGTACCGAGGATTTTACCCTCTACCAAAACGCTCAACGCGCCTAAAGAAGTTTTCACTTCAAAAATAATAATTTAATAATAAACTTACCATGTTATCATCTTAATTATTTGTAAAAAAAATTACTAAGTTGTCATAATTTATGTTATATAGTAAATAATGGTTTAAATAATGAAATAGAACTAGAAAACGGGCTTACAGTTACCTAATCTGAAACGGATAATCCATAGTATACCTACATATACGTCATGTATTAACTTGGTTGCTAATAAGTTCTTTTGACCATCTACTGGATACGGATACTCTGCTTAGTGGGAAAGGCCAAGAGCTAAGCTACCCTTAAGCTAACGCTACACTGCTGCACCTGGTACTGGCTTACGACTCGTCCAGCTCTTATGTATTCGTTAATGTGTAGTTACGTAATGTCGTGATCTTATTGCCTGAATATTTCCGTTAAGTTTTCCGTAAGTCGAAAGGCTTATTTTGTTATTCGTTTTTCTAAACGAACTAGTTATAGCTCTTCCTCGAGATTCAATATTGAGCAATCTTAAATCAAATTAATGTGTAGCTTTCTTGTGATATTTGTGTGAATGCGAGATTCTTAGGCGACAAAAGCGTTAGATGCCCCGCTCCACCCCACCTTCGAATCTAACGATTAATGGCACATATCCCAAATCCGGAACACTCAGTGGATTGCGCGGGAATGTATAAATCATGAGTGCTGCCCCGTTCATTACTCAAGCTTGCTTGTGGGCAGTGAACAGCGCTTCCACTTATGACTGGACAATAATGAATACGTACAAAATTGGTTCCTTTAATTTATTGCAAAAAATCTAGTCATTAAATTGTATCTACGAGTACATATTCTTAAATACCAGAATATGCCATTGATTGATATATAGGTATATATTAATATTTACTTGGCGTTATTAATATCCTCATATTATATTCATAATTATCATAAGCCAGTAGACATTTAAAGGTGGTAGACCTCTTTAAGGTTCGACTCCGGTTTCACCACCGCCACATCTATTTCTGCCTAATAACAGCGATGTTAAGCGCTGCTGTCTTCTGGCTTGAAGGGTGTGGTAAGTGAGACTGACTTATCCGAGGCATTCCAACTTAGTCCTTAGGGGTAGCAACGCATCTGTTTTTGACCCCAGGTAGGGTTCGAGTTTTATCTGGGGTAGATTACAAATGTCCATGGGCGGCAGTTGCCAATTACCATCAGGTGGACTGCATGCTCGTTTGCTCCGTCATATAAAAAAGACATTACTCGCTTCACCGCTGGACTTACTTTTGTAAGTAGTGCTATGTTTTACTGTGATCTATAATATATGTACTGGAAGTAACTCCTGGTTGGATAGTCCGGTTGTTGATACTGGCAATGGCCGCTTATAACGTGGACAATGTATTGAGTTTCCTACAATGAATTATAGGTACATTTTAGTTAATGAATAAGTTGGAATTCATTTAACATACACATATAACGTATAGATACACGCGCGTTTGTGTGGCGTGTAAGCCGACTGATGGAAACTTTCCGCGGGTTGTTTGATTAATTACAAACAGGATTAATTCGTAATTTCCTCGGTAAAGTGAATTGGCAAGTTTATAGTTTGCACGAAAACAGACTGTTGGAGACTTGTCGTACAAAATAAATTAGTACCTATATTCGCTTAATATGAGAATATTGTGTAGAGCCGACTTAGATTCGGCTAGAAGTGTTTCGTCAGCATATCTGTAGACTGCCACAACTCAATGGTTTAACTTTATATTTATGAAAATAGATATTACATAGAAATCTGACAATATCAAAGGCAAATCTGAGGTGTTTTAAATTTGTCTAGTATTTTGTTCCGCTGCTAGTTGTGGCAGTAACGCTATTGTTGACGCTACGTGCCTTAGCCCGCTTGCAGAGTATTTGCGAGGAGATTGGATCGAAATACACACAAATAGCCTTTAATTGTCCCGAACACATAATGTTAGTAGAGATCTGTAGAAAGAGACATAATGGTTTTTGCGTCAATATGATATATTTTGTATTATGTGTGTATTTACATAAAAAAGATAAAGGTGTGTGAACTATATTATCCCCTCTCGGAGGACCGTCTGGCGAGGTGAACTAGCTATAACGTAATACGAACTACAGATGAACACTACAAAAGAGATACTTAACAAATGATCTCCAAATCGCTTCATTAGGTTTTTACCGCAGCGGGCACACTTGCAGAATGAAAATGGCAACTTCCCGTTTATGCTCTCGGTACAAATTTATAAGTGTAAAACTCACACAGTACATTACCAGAACAATCAGACTACATTATAAAATAGAATTCAAATATGAAAACATCATTTATTACTTCTGAAAAACAACTAGCACATCCCCTCGAGATCAATCTTCCCCGTTCGCTTAATTTTTTGTAAAACGTATAATTTCAGAGCAGTCGGTGAAATGAAGAATGAATTATATTAACTTTTAGCAGAAAATAAACTACATTTTCTGTTCTTTATCCTTGATATCTTTGAAATTGAAATTATTAGAGTGTGATAGTTACTCGGTATGCTCGGTACCTCGCTACGCGACAGAACTTGTATTGATAAAATCCAACATCCTATAAAATTCTCACAAGGTTTAACGACTACTATCGGGATCGACAGCTTTTCGCACGCCCTGAAGCAGAGATATCAATATTTCCTTTGCGAGAAATACGAAGGAAATATATTCTTGTAAATGCAGCGGAAAATAAGGATACATTAGGGAAAATCCACATCATTGAACCTTTGGGAACACGCTTATACGCTTCAATGCGGGCCACAGTGGGACTCGTAGGGAACACAGTGCTATTGTGGCAGAGAGAATACTTACAGTGAAATAGTACACGAGCATTTTTAGTCTTTGAAACAAAAGTAAAACGAAAATTAGAGTGTCTTACGATCTGAGCCGCAATGACACAATAGTTGAAATTCTCATCCATTTAGCATCATCGTGAACTAGCGTTATGAGCTCAGTAACACCTTATTGGTAGGCGCAGGTGTCCTTGTCCACGCTGGCCGACTGCGGAAGTAATATTTACGTACCTTTGATCATTTACATTTATAGACTGTTCTTACGGTATTTACGTATTTTTCACATCCTTTATATCCTAACACCTATAAAACTTCTTTTTTGAAATGTTTATTATATAATGCATTTTTATCTTTTTGTCTGTCAGTCCATCTATCTCTCTGTCTATTTGTTTCAGTTAATCTCCGAAACCGGACCTAATTTCACGGTACTCTCACTGCCAGATAACTAATGTTACAAGGAGAAACTTATTTTTTATTTTGGAACATATTTTAAATTTTTGCGTCAAAAATAAATATCACAAAATCTATCGCGCAAACCTACCCAATTTTGGTTATATGTACATATGTCATGTTACGTTGTTTAGCGGGGATAAAACTGAAGGACACCTCTAGTACATAAATATAATAAATCTCGTTTTTGAACGATTTATTTCAAATGTATCAGCGACATTTTTAACAGGTTTAACAAATAAGTTGGTGTGGACATTTCAAATTCTTCTGAAGTAAAAAGTTACCATTTGAAATACAACGCAACGTTTGATATCGACGGGAACCTTGTGTAGAGGAATTGGAAAATCTCCCAAATTGTCAATATCCGCTACCAGCGAGCTGTGTGCTTACGTCAGTGTGTGCCGCAGCTTTTGCCGTTAATAGCACGTGTTAACACATCCTTGTCTGTGGGTACATGAGTGTCTTTATTATAAAATACCCAAGTATATGCATTAATTTAATATTCAGCTCAATTCTAGTACAGCAAAAATATATTAAAGAAAGCCTTCATTTAATGTGTATTCCGAGTGTGTCCCATGAATACACTTAATATCGCTAATAATTCTAAATAAAGTAGCTTTACTTTGCTATTTACTACTTAATTACTTTAATACTTAATAAAATTGTAACACAGACTGACAACAACGCACACATGAAACTGCTGAGTCTATACCTGACTATAAATTTTTACGCGTGAGTCTTTTATATGTACTATAACGTAAATAAATACTAAAGAAGGCTTAAAGAAAATTCGTCCTCCAAGGCGCCCAATATATTATGAAAGGTAGTTACTAATAAATCATTGTGACTATACCAGTTAAACGAGTAAGCCGATTTTTTATGCGCGCTATCACCAAAACCTTTTAAATTGAAGATAATAAAATTGCTTACAACTTAACTAAACTCTATTGAGAGCAATGACGGTTTTTCATAAATTAGACTACATATTCGTTTGTTTAGTACCTACTATAGTGTTTTTATAAAAAGGTACTGTTTTTTTATTTTAAATTAAAGCCTTTGCCAAACCCATATTTTTCAAGTAAACGCTCAAACTAAAGGGTTAATACTTGTAATGAAAATTACGTGGATAATTTATCTAACCGCTCCGTCTTTGATCCCGACCTGACGAAGCAGAAGGCTCCGCGCTAATGCTTGTCATCTCATCTGTGAGCTTGGTATCTAAAACCTGCGATCAGTAAAATGGCTGGCATCAAATTAGTGATGTCATCGTGTAATTACATGTAAGTGCAGTCTTTTATTAATTAACAGAGCAATTTGTATAAAAATAACTATAGTTATATTAGTTATATTTGGCAATAAGTTATGAAAAAAGAAACATACCTTACAGCTATTTAAAAATCTTTAATACGCGGTATTCCAGTTTAGTACGCGATTGGCTAATGATTACGCATAAGGCGCAGTATTCCAAGTAACATGAATTTAACAGCAAACAAAGCGCAAGCGCGTGCCGACTCCTTACAAAATATCTAGTTTTAGATACAACAATAACAAATTTTGTAAGCTACAGCGTAACATACTTAACAGTGAAATGCAACAATGCATATATATATATATTAAACTAAAACCATCCAAGTTATGGCAGCATTCGTTACATCATGCGGCTGCTCTTAGACGCGCCCTTGCTATCATATGGTTACATATTTATACGATACGTCCGGCTTCCCTGGTTCCTACTTAATGAGTTCCTTTGAGAATCCCACATGCATAAACATTTATAATAAAAAAATAATACTTTTAAGAAAAAAATATTACCGACTTAGATATCACTCGAAAGTAAAACATAATTGAAAAAATTCTAATTTAGTAATTAGTCGGCGCTCAACCTATATTCAGCTGTATCACGACGTATACCGTGTCCAATTAGAGCGCTAACTTCAGAACTAAATATACTCTAATTTAAAAAATTTCAAACATCTGTTGTTGTAAGCTTGTTTTTATCACGCTAAAAGATTTCAAGTCACAACTTTCAAACTATAATAAAAAATGAAACTTAGATATTCACGTTCTCACTTTAATATTCATAGACACGTCATGTCTGCGTCAGCAAGCGCTTATTTAGCCGTTATAAACGAGTAAGGAAAATCATGAGCTCATTTACAACGTGCTGACCCATGGTTCCGTACACGTTACTCCCCGTCTGGGGTTATTACTATTTTACCTAAAAACTATAAATATTTGTGTGGAAAATTGCCCTTTACCACACATTATACACTCCACTTACACGATCTTTATGCGATACTTTCATTCAGTCTTTCAGTAGTTCCCAAGTTTAGACAGACACATAAACAAATTACACCCATTATATTTCAATAAAGTGCAGACTGCTATAATCTATGAACATAGATTACTGCATTGTTTGCAGATATAAATAAGACACTTCATTTATGTGCATACATGAGGAAAATGAGTCTACGTACTGGCTGCTTAAGAAGCAAGTGGTCGTTTGATTTAAGTTTGATTTATTGCGGTATACTAGTTGATCGCACTTTACAAGTAACTCACGAGTTTCAGACTTCTTTGTGAACTTTTATTTCCCCGAAATAGTAGGTTGCGTCGCCCACGCCCATACAAATAAAACCCGGGCCTAAGTTGCGAACAATACGCACTACACGACAGAGGGCTCTGAGCATGCGACACGCATTTTCATTCTATTATTCAACTTGCTTACACTATTTTCCTTTTTGTGAAAGGCAAGCGTATTATATTAAAAGATTTTCGGTGTAAAGCCAAGAGTATGGTTATCATAATTTTGAAGGTAAAAGTAGAACTTTTCTTGCTAGATTAATGTAAGAAACGCCACCATATACATATATTTGATGTCCGTCACAACAACAGCAGGATATATATATAAGCAGCCTCGTAGAATATTGTTTTAAACAAAACTTGCGTGGGTGATTTTGGGCAACTTCATACATTACCATGCGAAAGCAAAACATTTCTGTGATATCCAATAATTATATTTATACCACCAAGTCACAGCATTTGTATCGAAGCGTTTAATATCGAACAACAATGTATCGGTTGATGCGAGACTCTACTTTGTGGTGAATGCAATCGAAACGCTTTGCATTGTCCGTACGTGTCGCGGCAAGTAACCTAACTTGTCATTCATTTACCACTCTATCCTCTTTAATGAACGGTGCCGTTCAACTAGCTTCCTGAACGGTATTCAGAACAGCCAAGTGGCTTAATTCGCAGTTCAGTTAACAGTCTAGCCTATTTCTGAACGATTCAATTGAAATTGAGCCACTCGATGAAACAGCTAGGAAAATGATTTGGTTCTTAACTGGATAACTTCATGTACCTAAATGTCTCTCTGCATGACCTAACCAGCATGCACTAGCTCTAAACACCGCTTTCATAAAACGAAAAAACATAGTTGTGATGTCATCGTAAATTGAAAACACCAAATTGAAGTTTATTCTTACTTTAAACTTTGTAAAAAATTCCCGTGCTGTAGTTACGAAACTGAGTTAGGAACATAAGAAAACTTAAGGAATACGTGGCGTAACATACAACAAGTCCACTTTGCGTCAGCGAGATAATTCATTGTTTTACTATACAGATTGAGTTACTTCAGTCTGTGGAAGTTGTTGGGTGCTTAGTTTGTTAAATTGTACGCTTACAACATTAAATATTAGGTTACCGGTTCCGGTGGAAAGGGTACTTGATGCTCATTAGAAAGACGATCTTCGTAGTATAAAATAAACGTTATAAAATGTTGTACATACCTTACTATTGCCATCCTGTCCTGGTCGTGTAGTAAATTTCAAAAAATAGAGTTGTATATTCTAGCTAACCTTGCAGGGTTATAAGTATCTTAGAAAATTTTAGTTACGTTTTACGCAAACTACTGCTAGTTAATGTTGTTATAATTTAATTGTATTGGTGTAATAAGAAATATATGTCTACATAAGTCGTTAAACTTAGTTCTCAAGAGCTGGCAATGCACTTTTTTTTACAAAAACTTACTGCTAACATTACAGGGTTTCATCTAATTCGTTAGTGAAGATAAAAAATTTAACATTACACATTGTTATTATTAATTTAATGGTGCATCGATGATGTGTATGTATATGAGGTTGTTATTGCACCGCCACATTTACTTCTGAATGGTGACAATATTGTTAAACGCTACTGGATTCTGCTTGAAGTATGAAATCAGGCAGACGCTACAATTTAATCACTAGTGACTGACCTGTTTTATGTCTCTAGTCCTATTGAGATTGATTACAAGTTATCATGGACGGCAATAAGTAACAACAAGTGGACTGCATGCTAGATTGACAATTCAATTTCATAACGAAAAAACATTTTAAATGGTACAAGAAAATGTAATATTGAAATATATGTATTTCTAAGATAAAATGTGCCTACAAGTTAGTTGACAATTGGAAACTTGTAACTCACGTCTCCTTGCTCCAATCCGTGTCGTTAGCGACGCCTCCACTTTCACACGAGACGCTGTATGGAAAACGAGCCAACTCATTGAATATCAAAGAAATTCGCAAAGAGATTGTTTCAGGAATAACGACCGACAAGTAAGTAGAAATACCAATGTATAATCTACGCCTTATGTATTTTCTAACGTCTCATCTGTTTCTTGAAGTATTTAAAAAATACGGATTTATGGAATATTTCACTTAAGGAGGTTTTGCGTTACTTTTGTCACACTGTTCGTATCCAATTAGTCTCCATCTCTATCGGAGGCATTATCAGAGCGATAGTAGACAATTAATGTCCAAAAATAACTCGTTAGTAATCAATTTTCAATAATTGTCATCTGAATTCATCAAAAATTTAATGCGGATGGACAAATTCCACTATAGTTTGTAGAAACTTAAAACCGCATCATAACTAACTTTTACTTTTATATTGATATTGGATAGCGTAATTCCGACGAAACTTTGTTTTGTAACCTGTTTAGTTATAGCATTCGAACTCAATATAGTTAAAATAAAACTAGTTACTGTACAGCCACTTCTATCCATTCCTTATTCCTTTACGAGAACTGAAATCTCATTGTTATTAACGACTGTCATTTCTGCTGATGGACTAGTCTGTGTCGAAGGTCAAGGGTATTACACTGAATTGACTCCGTCTGGTAATGAATAAATCAACGCAGCGATACACGTTTAAAAAGAAGGATATGTATTTTAAGAAGTAACGCAGTGTGATATTGCCTTCGAAATTATACCGCTGTGCACATACCCATGTAAGGGAATTGATACCTACCGTACACCTCGCAATGTAAAATGACGACAGCCTGCTATCAACGTAATTGATACAGTTAAAATGTATAGTATTCTAATGGTAAAATGCTTATTTTTGTATTTTATTAAAACTATAATTACAAGATTATTTATTTCTTTATTACTATTCCTTCTAATATTTTACTGGAATATTGTACAAACAACATTTTTGAGTTCGACTCCGGCGACACCACCGCCACACTTATTTCTGCCTAATAACAACGCTGCTGTCTTCTGGTTTGAAGGGTGTGGTAAGGGAGATAAACTTAACGAGGCATTCCAACTTAGTCCTCGGGGATAGCAACGCATCTGTGGTCGACTTCCATTGGGATTCTAGTCTTATCTGCGGTGGATCACAAATGTCCATGGGCGGCAGTTGCCACTTACTATCAGGTGGACTGCATGCTCGTTTGCTACTCCATAATATAAAAAAAAAAAATAATGTTAGTTCTTTTTGGGAAGGTACTCCATGACACCTTTTTAACTGATGTGTATACAAAAAACTATTTACGAAATCATTGATTACACAGTAATGTTTATTTTTCATGAAATTTTTTGAAACAGTCACCGCCGTCCACATTCCACCTTTATCCGAAATCTCTCGATGGTACCTCTCCTCAGTAACACGGTGTGAGCACAAGCATCACTCTGAAGTATCTCACGTTTTTAAATTATTATAAATATGGCTCGCATTTTCGTACCTTATTCAATGAAAACGTGAGTAATTCAATTTCTCTCAGTTAATATTATTTTTGCAGAATGTTTATAAAGACGGCAGGTCAATGGAGCAGCGCTCGCATAAAAATTCTGCTTGTGTTGTTATGACGCTGTTCAATACACATCTCATACAAATTACTATTTTCTTTGGACGAATACGTGACACTCTGAATCTGTGATTCTAAGATGTTTGTTTGACCTTCAAAAGTTGTTTTTTTCTCATAGCAGCTATTAATGTTATATTCAATAATTATAATAACAGTGCCCTTTAGTAAATAATATAACTGACCTTCGCTACAGTAATGAAACTGAGGGTCAAAACAACTTTGTTCATAAATTATAAATTCGAGAGGAATTTTAACTACTGTTCACGATTGAAAATAAAAATATTCACTCTTAAAACATTCACTAGATCACTTAGAACGTTCATGGAAACAGTAAAGCCGTGATGCACGTGAAAGTAATGTACTGTATGAAATGTCGATGTTACAAAACTGTTAGGACTTTGATAGATATTCAATATATACCTAAAAATAATTGTCAAGATTTTTAATACGATCTTAATATCATGAAAGATATTTCATAAAATTCTTTTACCTCATAAAGTTTCTGGAAGAGTTTTCCTTTATAACGCCAAGCGACGTGGTATAAGCTCATAAAGGCTTTAATCTCGTCACAGATGGCCAGTTTCTAGATAACGCCTTTAACTTAATGGACACTTTTTATTTACGCCGATACAAAGTCAAAATATGATGAGCAGATGTGCAAAGTAATGTTTGGATTAAATCAATTAAATCAGGCATAATGAACGCCCGGCTGTTGCAACATACATAACATTCTTCATCTGATGGACTGCATGCTCGTTTGCTACTCCATCATATAAAAAAAACTTTTTTTTTATTGTATTAAAGTAGCCAAGGCGTATGCAGCCTACCTGATGGTAAATTGCCACTGCCGCTAATGAGCATCTGTAATCAACCCTAGATAACTGTTTGCGCGTAATTTTAAATGTACAACGCATTGCCGCCATTACGGCCGATGATGGCCGACCGCGGCCGACGGCACCCGAACGAGGGAGGTTAGCAGAGGACTGGCTCCCGCGCACTTTACTTTTTTACTTGTCTTCATGGTGGTTGAAGAGACGACAAATAATTTAATTTGGAAGATAATGCAAGTCTGCAAGCGATCGGCGTGGAAGTTTACCAGTTGTCAATCAAACAATAACATTAGACTCTTACCTGAGGTCGACCATAGATACTACCACTGAGCACTCAGTTGGAAAGATTCGGGCGGAGACGAGTTTCCCTTTGCACAACCTTCAAACTAGAATACAGCAGCGCTTAACACTATTGATATTAGGCAGAAATAGATGTGGCGATGTTGCCGCCAGAGTCGAACCACGAGAGATTCTTCAAATCTTCAAAATAGGGTTTCTGTGATGAAGCCCCATTTCGCATTAGTATTGATTTCAACATCGGGTTGTTTAATAGCGCACAGTAGGACCGCGACACGGTCAGTACCACACAAGCGTTCCCGATAAGTCAATACAATTTCGCTTGTAGTCTTGTACTTCACGAAATATTGAAAAAAACAATATTCAGGTCTATGTACTATGTCAGGACGGCACATTATAAAATTAAGTAACCACTGCCGCTAAATTCATATATCGATTACGTTTATTCGTGGAATAGTCCTATTGTCTGAACCAAATCCCAGGCAAACTCCTTACTAATGGGACTTTTGTTGGACTTATTGCTGCTATTCCCGCCTTACTACTTGACGTCAGGTTATCCCAACAAAATTAAAGCTAGTATTATTTAATAAAAATAATAAAGATTTCTCGCATAAAAATGAAAACCCATTAAATATAAAGAATTCGGTTACATTCATGTCACAGTTTTCTACGCGGTTTCCCCCGCGTATATAACCGCGGACCGCAGCTCGTTTAAGCATAAAATTAAAAAATACAGAAATGGGTAAATATTATTTGTTACATTTTGTATGTACTTGTCCGTCTGCAAGCGCACCATAGTCCCAGAGCCCAGAGCCCTCGTTTATCCAGAGATGACAGCTTATCGGACCGCGCATATTTATTGGCCGCTCGTTCCCGGATAAAAGAGCAATCTCTACATATTGTAATGTTAACATGTTCAACTGTCTGTCTGTGGCAAGCGGCATAATATATTTTGATACATGACGGACACCAACGCGTTTAAACATTTCTGTTCTATTGGACTACCTACCATAAGTCGGCGGTTGGTAGCCGGCCACATCATACCGACTGGACTACAATCTACTCTTATTCACTAAGGACTTTTTCTATCCTATAATCCATGGTTAAATCAATGAATCATGAATGAGCGAGGAAACAACATTGTGATTAATTTCTTGATAGTCTTGTAGCACAATCAACTGTTACGATTTATAATTAAACACGGCAAATTAACGGTTATAATTTGGAGATTGTATTATGAAGCGCCATTAAACCATTTGTAGAAGCAATATTACATTATTACTATTTAATGTATCAGTTAATATTCGAAATTTAATTTAAAATATTTTATTTTCAAATTGATTAACGAATGTCAAATGCGAAGACGACTACCAAGTGCTGAGCGCTAGTATAGGAAAGAATAAGGCATGTCAATAAAAGACGATGACACAAGCTCCGCCGTAGGGTAATCCGTCGGTACAGGCTTTTTATTGGCAACAACACGCCCTTTTTAAGACTTCTCATTTATTTTGATAGCTCTTAAGGCGATATGAAAAATAGTACTTCCATAAATGGTAGGTCATAGATCCAAATCGGCCTTACAGTAGGTTCGTGGGCTGTTTCCATTGATGCGAAGAGGAACGAATGACAGTATTACGCTTTAACTCCAAATCCTTGATATCTTTTCTTGGAACTCAAGAAGCACTACCCACTTGTCTGATATTTGTAACTGTAGCGTACGCGAGATTAACCACATATCATTCAGTGAGTCGGTTGACATATCTAGTGTATTAAGCGTACAAATTTCGCCGAGATTTGCTTTAGATAATAACTTCAACAAATTAAAGTTACTTTTTTTTCTACGACTTCTTATTTGTCCGTGGTACCTAGATATACCGATTCTTGCGAGATTTGTGTATTTATTATTTTTTGTTTTAAAATATTGTACTTTCGTCATCATAAAATTACGCAACATAGTCATGTTGTCGTCATCATAATATTACGCAACATGACCATGTTGCGTAATATTACAATATGATGACCAAAAAAATGATTTTATATATATATATATATATATAATGGAATAGCAAACAAGCAAGTAGTCCACCTGATGGTAAGTGTCAACTGCCGCCCATAGTCATTTGTGATCCACCCCAGATAAGACTAAAATCTCAACTGAAGTCGACCACAAATGCGTTGCCACCCTTGAGGACTAAGTTGGAATGCCTTGTTAAGTTTATATCCCTTACCACACCCTTCAAACCAGAACACTGCTGTTATTAGGCAGAAATAGATGCGGCAGTGGTGCCGCTAAAGTCGAACTATAAAGGGTTCTGTCACCTTTTAATGATATGATAGTAATACAACTATCGTGACTCCAGATATTTGCCGTTTATAGTGAAGAATACGTACATTAAATTTTCACAGGCGTTCAAGGTTTGAAGGAGTACGTAAACGTAAGCAAGTACGATATGGAAGAAGTACGGCATTTGTACGATAATTCTTCGGTACGGGCTTTTTTATTGGCAACAGCCTGATCCCTTCTCGGCTTCTCATTTGTTGTGCCATAAAGGAGCGATGAAACGTAATGCTTCTGTACAATGCTACTCGTGATTCGTTACGCTCGTTTAATTTGATTCCCAGAAGGCGACTCTGAATTTTGATATTGTAGCAACTTGAGATCAAACATCATAACGTTAGGAGATTCTATTTGCATACACTAATATAACTTTCTATACTCGTAGCTCCACTAGGGTTTTTATATAGTATGTGTTATGGACAAAAATAAAAAAAGGTATACAACATTCAGGAACCAGAACGGAAATCTTTTGATTTCACTATTTAGATAGTCACCTGCTAAGGACGAAGGCATATTTAGTAAATAAATAAATAAATAAATATTGCCACATGCGCATTATAATTACTATGGTGTATCGACGTATCAACCTAACACGAATTTTCAGATACTTGAAATAGAAAGATATCTTTAGGTGGTAATGACTACTTCTTTGGATTACTTTTGTCTCTATGGCGTATGTAACAATAAAGGTGGCATCAGACTGTACTACCTACTGCTACGTATACGTGGAACTCGGCTCTAAGCAGACTAAGTGCTCTTACGCAACCGATTTAGCAGTTTGCTTAACTCCTTTTAAAATGATCTCCCGAGTATATTCTCAGGTAAAGTGCTCGAGTGGCGCCGTCTGTAGAAGCTACTACATCGCTAGTGGGCCGTTTGCAACTTACTGTTAGTAATTGCCGTACTTTATATAAACCGTAAAGCGGAATACAAGCAAACAAACAAACAAAAAATATAGTTAACCTATAGATCAAAATCAGAAATTTCGGAAATTTGCTCGCTATGATAATTAAGCTCTGTTATTACATAATTATGCAATTCAAACTTCAAGCAATGCTGGTATAATCAGCCGAGCAATACCGCAAACTCTGCTGCAATAACGCAAAACATCACTACTGTCACGAAAAACAAAAAAACGACTTTACAATCAAAATCCAACCCTACTACCTCTAAGCCAAGCGTGCTTTACAATGAACCCACTACATTAAGTTAGAACGACGTAAGAAAAAATCACATAAGAAATTTATCAAAAATTCCAGCCATCAAATGTACATAAATAAAACATACATTTGTATGCTCGCGAGAGCCAGGAGCGCCGACACCCGCTGCGATCAAACATTTGACTCGTATTGACACACCTGTCACTCAACAACGTTTGGAAAAAGAAACGCTTCTCTGAGAGGTTTGTTTTTTGTCGTCTATTGTTGGCTATGATGGAACTGTCGGTAACAATGGTGGACCACATCGCTCAGAATTTTAATGATCACTTTCGTAGTGATGGAAGTTAATACGCGAATTCTAGTAAAAGACGTAGAACAGTTAACCGGTCACCACGCCAACGTGGCGTACCTCATACATCATGGAGATTTAAAGTATGTCGCCGGTCTTACAGGCGGTTTGAAAACACCTAAAACCACTTAACCGCTATCCTGTATCTCTATCCACGGACTCACATTGAAGCATCGGGGTGCTATGGTCCAGATCCCTACAGTTATGTGAAAAGTCATGTAGGCAACCGTGCGACAAGACCGTGGAACCAGACGTGGAGTTATTCTTGCTGTTACTACATTTCAGAGTGCTATTTATTTAAAAAATGTTCGCTTGCTCAATATTCCTCATCTTCTCATTTAAAATCATGACACGAAAATCTTCTAACCGTATTTGAATCATGAAAATAAAATTACGGAATGGTAAAGTTACTTCCGGAACAAAACTTTGTTTTATACAGTTCCGTGGGAAAGTTGAATAACGAATATTTCGTATTTCGTAATACAGCTACAATTGATCCGAAAGTGAACACAACGGACAATTTATTTTTAACAGTTTAATGCTGTTAAAGTTATATCTACTTACTCACTTTTATTTTTTTTATTTCTTGGAGTAGCAAACGAGCATGACGTCCACCTTGTGGGAAGTGGCAACTGCCGCCCATGGATATTTGTACTCCACTTCAGATAAGACTAGAATCCTACCTGAGGTCGACCACAGATGCATTGCTACCCCTGAGGATTAAATTAGAATGCCTCGGGTAAGTAAGTCTCCCTTATCATACCCTTCTAAACAGAAGACAACGGTGCTTAACACTGCTGTTATAAGTGTAACGGTGGTGGTGCCGGAGTCGAACAACAATGGGTTCTACCACTATAAACTTATATTCTAAGTATAATTACCTGAGATACCATTTAGTTAAATTGCACTAATTTCAATTAATAGTCTACCAACAAAGAAACCAGTATATCAATTTCATCAACAAGGTCGTCTATCGTATCCTCATGAACAATAGATTAAAGTTTCTCTAGCGTTTTGTTGTCTCCTTTCCCTCACTGTCTTACGAATGTCACCTGGTAGTACCGGATCCCTAGAACAATTTTTATCTTTGATTACTAACAAGCACACTTTTCCTGAATAGCTTCATTTTGACTAGACGCCTAACTTTTTTCCTTACAACATTATTATACCTTACAATATTGGTAAATGGTAGCTAATAGGGGTAGCAGGGATGAAATATGTTAAATGTTAACTAACTAATAGAAAAATAATCAGCTGGTTAGTAGTTATTCTTCATGACCTCGTTAATAATACATGTTGGAGAGGGGCGACCCCTTGATAAAAACCTTGAATTTTGTAGGACACATATTTTTTCGCTTTTTTTAGATAATTATCTTGAGCATTAACCAAGAAAAAATCTGAATATTTTTTTTAATCCGTCAAATCAACATAGTCTCTATATAAATATTTTTTTCCAGGCCAACGTTACTACATCAATATCTTACTAATGTTTTATAACAGTATAGTGACGAGGAGATTTTAACAAATATATTCGTTACTCGTCCTGTTGATTAAAAACAGATTTTATATCCGACATACGAACATCAAATATAAATTAAATGTTGTAAAATATAATAGATGAATTCATAGCCATGTTATTTTGATATGTTCGCAGAATTCAGCTATTCCACTCGTCTGGCGGTCTGTGCTAGGCTGTTGCATAACTATCAGCTGCTCGACCGAACTGTTTGAGTAATAGACAGTATATTTATTTCCTCATTGATAGTAAGTTACTCAAAAGTCAATGGATAGGTAAATGTTAAAATTAAATTATAATTTATATAGTTCAGTCCACACCGTACACATTATTAAATTAAAACTAAGCAATTGCAAAATGAAACATTTTTGAGATGTTAGATTAATATTGTGCCTAAATTACCTGAAACAAATAAAATTAATATTTTAATTGTTTTATGCAAAACGAACTTCAAATGACTTCAATAAGTCAATAACCGCATGTCTGTCGAGTGTCGTTCAATAAAGTATTTTAATAGATTCGTATAACTCTATAAATAAGTTGTTTACTCAAACCATACAATAAGACATGGGATAAGTAAATCTTGGCATTCCCATGTGACTCGGAATCCATTTGTCCCGTGAAGAATGTACTCCCATCGACGAGCGCCGCCCTGGCGCCGCCCATTACATATCTATAGCGCATCTGGTGACATTATTATATGGATAACGAGGAAAAATGGTCAAGTGTACCATAATCGAGATATTCTATAATTATATTCTTCCAGAGTTCTCAATCCCACTACTATTTTGACTCAATTGCGAATCATTGTTGTAAGTTAATATTGTATGTTTATGTATTAAATACTAGTAGTAAACATGTAATTATAAATATTTCGTATCTTTTTACCATATGTAACTGAGAAATGTACATTGACTAAACTAGCCTAGTTTTATCAATATCCAATTCCAATTTACAAGAAGATGTGTATGAGAACACAGTTCATGTAATAAATACAAAAATAAATCGACAATTTATTTACAGTTTTCACAGACACACATATAAATTAACAAAAAGCAGTTTGTACGGCACAGCAAGGACACGCACACTTATACGAGGCGATCTAGCGCTCTCAGAGTAGCAACGCATCAACAGGAAGGATTTTATTCCTGAGGAAGGCAGCTGCCACTTACAAGCAGACTTGCTACCTCATGCTCCTCGCTACTTTTACAATGTGTGAAAAATACTTTAAATTATTTATTTGTTAAGAATGCTATCGATTCATTTCAATTTCCATACAAACAAGTGACGTCAGTGACGGGGCAACTACCAGCCTACTCTCGAAACATAAACTCCATTTCCCCTCACATTTATCTTTCCCCGGCGACCAGTCTCGGCCGTAAAATCTATGTCTGTGTTACTCCACTTCCGATGTGGCCCGAATGCTCGAGTACGCGAGTGCCCGAGTGCAGGTACCGATGAAGTTAAATGGACACGAACAATAGAAAAGTGCCGTAAAGAAACTTGCACAATTAACCTGGATCGTCCGGAATATCTTGTAAAGTTAATACGATTACAGATATAAATTGTATCCTTCAGGCCCATTATTGTACTATACTGAACTATACGTAATTCTTGGATTTCTGAATCGATAATTTTATCATAAATATATTATTATATTGATATTGTATAAGACATTAAGCTTCAATATGTTAATTAGCTAGATTGCAACTACAGCGTAATAATCGGAATGTATTATTGCCATCACTATCCTAATAATACCTTAACACTAAGGCGTTTTAGAGCATTTCCTAGCACGATACAACGCTTAATTAACTACGGGTACTCCTATAAGATACAATGTTTTTGTTGCAGTTATTTTCGACTTTTTAAATGTAATATAGATACAGAAGCGTAAAAACCATAACACAATATTTCAATATAAATATGTCATTTCAAGAAGGAAATATGTATTTTTGACATCTCACTTAATTCATTAGTACGTGGTTGTGTTAATATGCAAGCGCGTGTTGATGTTGGTGTGGTGTGTTCAGGATACTCACAACTTATGAACTTTTGTCTCATATCGCTCGAACAAAATGTAAATGTAAATAATCATAAAGTAGATGCGTTGGTTCACAAACAGACACTCCAGTCTCCTTTGTATATATTTCCGTGTTAAGGGGTAAATGGAGCGGAGCGGGCAATAAGTTGCGTCTCTTTATGTCTCTCGCTTTCACGGATTTCTCTTCTGAGAACAATGCTTTTGTCACCTTTGCAAGATAAAACATTTCAAGAATCAAAAATATCAGGAAATATTTTATATTAGTACGAATGTTTGCCCTATAATAAAACGTGATGTTGATGCATGATTGTTTTTCATATTTGTAACTTTGCATAGTTTAGAGCGGCATGGTAATGTATATATATATATGCTCACAAAATGCGTTCCAACTTGGTGCTTAGGAACCGGTCTCAGTTGGGAATGATCCAATTTTATAAACTAAATTATGACTTCAACGTTAAAAACTGTAGTGTAGATGAAGCTTTAGTAGCTCCGCTAGCTTAAACTCACTTGTTTATTTATAAAATTATTTTTAAAGAAAAAAACTAGCACGATGGTTTTACTTTTGTCGATTCTTATCTATTACACGAAACACGTAGTAGTAAGTCGATTGTGATTTCTGTAAAGAATATATTTTAAAATAAATTAAAAAAATGGATGCGATCGGTCTCGTGTCGTCATTAGCCCCCAAAGATTTATATCATGTCCATAAGTAGAAAAGGCGATAAAGCTCTGTTTTACTTCTAATATTGCATTAAGTATTAGGTCCATATCATACACACTTTACGTTCCTAACCCCTTTTCTAATGCCTTTGTTTGTTCAAATGTACGTTATTATTATACTTATAAATGACCTAAATAACACGGAATATATGTATATTTTGCTCTAGATTCCGGCCACACATCTATAAAAAGAAACTGAATGTTACATTTTGTAGAGTTAATTTTATCGTGGGGATTTAAGTGTAGCAAGCGACATTACCTCGTATTTGTACACTTCAGTAGGTTTCCTAATGTAGCAACATAAGCTCGATTTAGTTCGACAAATCCACAATGTGATTTATACTTTAGCTATTTATAGCATCGACTTTCATCAACTTGGTTTTTGCATTAGACATAAAACGCTGTAAATACGACACCGTAAGTAAACATTGCATCCAATACTATAGGAAATATATGAACGCTAAACTTAGTGCTTCTTGTTATATTCCCTACGATTTCTTTAGCTGACTTCTTGAGTTCTTTGATAAGTACTCATTAAATGGGGGCTTAATGTAACTTGATATTTGTTATTTTCTTTTGTTAGCCAAAGATATGATTATATACGATTCGCCAATATGATTCGTTCAATGTGGTCAACATGTGGAATTAGTATCTGAAGCTTTGTTTCTCAGCTTACGTACTATCCGACCCAAGAGACACGCAAAGAGTAAACTTAAGGAAAGAGAAAAACTTGAGCGAAGTAAAAATAAGAGTCCCATGATGCTACCATTCACAGTAACTACTTTTACCACTCTTTCTCTCTTATTTTTAGTAGCATGTGTGAAATAAGTTTAACATAGCTATTTCGGTGGAGACGTCATTTAGGAACCCAGCTAGGTTTACTTTATAATATGTAATCATGGCCGCGCGGTCATGGAAGCGGTTCCAGGATGAGTGTCTCTATCATAATATAGTTCTCCTTATATTGACACAATCATAAAACCAGCTTGAAATCTAATATATAAAATTCTCGTGTCACAGTTTTTGTTGCCATACTCCTCCTAAACGGCTTGACCGATTTTGATAAATTTTTTTGTGCTTATCCGGTATCTATGAGAATCGGCCAACATCTATTTTTCATCCTCCTAAATGTTAGGGGTAGTACA
>DWRA01000943.1:0-19847 GCA_018250295.1 Spathilepia clonius | reverse complement strand
GAATTTAATATGTGTACCAAAAATTTAAAATAAGTTTGTTATGTTTGTAAGATTATAATATTTTTGTCCCTTACTTTATGTTGAATATCGTATCAATAAAATCTAATCTTTATCCTAAATCTATTTCCTTATTTTTTAATTATAATTATAACATTATAATTATAATATTCAAAAAAAAATATGCATTAATTGAAAAATTTTTACGTAAGCATAGGGGGAGGGGGTAAAAGCTTTGCTTACTTTTGCTGACAAGGGGGATGGGGGGGGCAAAGAATTGTAATAAATCTGTTTACGTAATACTTGAACGGCCCCAAAGAAGTATTGCATATTAAAATCAAGTAGAGCTGTATTAAAATATGTAACATAATGTAATCATAATGTAATGACTTTACATGATATTTATTTTTTATTTATTTATTCTATATTGACCAAAAAAATTAATTGTGGTACAATAGTACAATGATATCGGTTTAATCTAAAGTTAAATGGAATAAACGTTCAAAACAGCTTGTTTGCGTTTAACATTTAAATACAATAGATAAGTAAAATTTTAAGATAATTTGTAAAGAAAATATAAAGACGTTTTTGTACGAATTTAACGTAAAAAATTCATTCAATCATAAAGTTCTTTGAGTTCATTTTTACTTTCTGTTTATTCTAAGCAAATTTGATAGTATCAATATTATTATTGAATGTAAGGAATATTATGTTAAACCCAAATCAAATAAGAACACAAAGCATATCATAATATCCAACAATGCTAAGAAAAACATAAAAATAATGCACGTCATTCAACCACCGCAGACGGTCTAAAAACGACACTCAAAAGAAAGGAGCGCATATAAAATAATAGCGTAATAAAGCTCGGAAAAGGAAATTTACAATCACTCTCCCACCGAATAAACTGCGAACATGTTAACAAGGTAACAAACGCTGAAATAAAATGTACAGAAGCGCTTTCTATATTTATAGACGAAGAGATGGAAATTGGCGCCTGCGGCTATATTTTAGCTCTCCTTTAATTTATTGTGCACTTCAAGCTGGGTAAGTAAATTGGTTGCAGCGTTTAATTCTCATAATTGGCACCGGTCGATGAGACCGACAAATTGGTAGCTGACTGATCGGCTGTTTTGAGCGGTGAGTTGAAGAGTTATTTAATTAATAACTATTACGCTGTGGGTATCAATCAAGAGATTTTTAATGAACTGTTTTATAACAAATATTATATAATGGGCATATTTTTCCGAGTTTATTCTATTGCTTCTACTTTATATGGAGATACTTACCGAAACCGTGGAACACTTTGGCTCAAATGACAGATTCCTATGAAATAATTTTGAGTATATAGTTATGATATGAATTTAGATTCTCAGAAAGTCAAATATATTTTTATTGGACTATCACGTCACTACGTCAAATAACACGGTTCGTTCCTTTGTTAGAAATGATTTTAGATATTAATTAATTCTCTTAAGTTGAGATAATAAGCACCGCCACCCAGAAGCTCGACAAATCAACTTTCGCGTAGATAATTTATTTTCTACAAACGCAGACAGCAAGACAAGTGGCAAAATAATGAAATAAACAATCGCCGTGTCTTTGATATCGTGACATGAATGACAAAACCCTCGACAAATGCTTTTGTGGGATCTCGAGTCTAATAACATGCGACGCAATAAGAGAATTTAGAATGGATGTAACCTCGAATGTAACTGAGCTAAGCTCATACGTGCTAGAATTTAAGTACTGGTAAAAAAGGCAAGATTTTACTCCAAAGTATTGTACGATCACGTACGTCGATTTGATAGTTTATCTAACTATAACTTTGTTACAATTCAGATGCGAAAGTTTGTCTATAGTAATGTAGAATGACTATCACACAATTTAAAATAAAATTTTAAGCATAATGTAGCTTTGCATTATGTTAACGAATTTTATGAAAAACTTAGAAAGAATAGCATTATAATACCGTGTTTAAAAGTTTTAGTTATAATAAACAAGACGATAAGAGGATTTTGCAGTGCAGCTTTGTTAACCACCAGATATTAAAATATGCAGATGTTCATATTATAACGAGCGGGATAATGAGTACATCAAAGGAGGGAAGATAAAATATACCAACATACAACTGAAACAGAAGGAGTATTTGCTTGTGAAAACTTCGACTTAATATAATCTTAAAGAGAATACATGATTACTTTTAAACTTGACGACAACGACATAATTGTTGAATGAATGACAGGCATTGTAGATTTATACTGGAAATATATAAATTACAGTCATACTAGTTTAAGAATGAACTATTCAGTTCAATTTTCATTACCAACAATGAACGATCATTACTAAAAATCTTAATTATAAATAAAAATATAATCATTAGTAATTATTAATGTGACAACATGGTCCAATGCACACAAATAAGTTCTTCCGACTTTAACTAAACTTTATGATATGATATGGATGTTTAATGGTAACGACCTTGATAAATATAAATTTACTTATTATTTGTTAGTAGTGAGTTAGTACAGTTATTTTTGCCTGTGGTTTAATAGATATATCTACGATAGTACTCGTATATATGATACATAGATATCTATAGTAATTACTTTGGCACTAATAGATCACGATTTAAGATTGTTAGTGTTATAGTTTACGACTGTTTGTGATTGTGAGATCTAAAGAAGTTTTTCCAGCATTCGTCATACATATATTTCTTCATCAAAGAGAACTCTAGTTAATTTAATGTGTGTAAGCGAACTCTTTACTTAATTCGTACACTATAATCTGAATTTAAAGCGTATTTGCGTACAGTTTTCGATTTTTTAATTAATTAATCACTTTATGAAAGAAATAATAAATTACATCAAACGAGCGTGATATGTATCATACAATGTACTGTAGTATATGAATAAACTTTTTGTATTTTAACTTAAAAGATTTTCCATTCTTAATACAATTCTTTCCATACCTTTCTTCGGTATTCGTAACTTCTTTTAATAAGATTAAAGATCAAAGTACAATCGAAGTACTTAATAAACGAGCAAGCAGTTCACCTGTTGGTCAGTGCACGTCGCCGCATCTATAAACAAATTAATACAGAACAGAAGTTCTATCTGAAGCCGACCACAAAAGCGTTAAAATTCCTGAGGACTTGTTGGTCGTCTTGTATATAAGTCAACTCATTCAAGATCGACGACAATATTAGCCTGTACATTAGCTTAATTTATCAACGACGAACATAGTGCAGAATAATCTAATTGTTACAAGCTTAATTATATTACCCTACGCTAGAGTGTTAATGTATACTGTGTTAACTTGGTCTAGTCGTACTGTTTTAGCAATGAGTTAATATTCTCTGACATTTTACCAAGAACATCATCCTCGTGTGTTATGATGCTAGGAATTATTCGGTGCAGTGTTAAAAGTTTACTACAAGAATTGGTAAAAATTTGAAGGTTTGGAGGTGCTAGAACCTTTTGTGCTTAGGCATCACTATATTTATTATTTCTACCTAATAACGGCAACGTTAAGCGCTGCAGTTCTGGCTTGAAGAGTGTGGTAAAGGAGACATACTTATCGGAGACATTGAAACGAAGTCCTAAGGGGTAGCAACGCATCTTTGGTCGACCTCGGGTAGGACTTCATCTTATCAGAAGTTGATTACAGATGTCAATGGGCGACAGTGGCTACTTAGCACCAGATGCACTGCGAGCTCGTTTCTACTTCAGTACTATAAAAAAGAGTTTTGTTTCATATAAAAAGACGTAAAACCCCAGAAACATTCCTGTTCACCCGATATTTTAAAAATCAAGTGCAATAAACGATAAGCTTACAAAAAATAAATCACTGTCAGTTAATTTATTATCGGTAATATTCAACAAACATACTTAAAGCTTATTACCTAAAATATTTACGCCTCTTTGGTAACGTCACCCACTTTTTGCGGAATGCAATTAAAATAACCATTTACTTTTTGCATAGCAATCTAACTTTTTAACTTCAAAACGATTGATGGCAGATATAATCGAACGCGTTTAAAAACATCACCTTTTTATTGCGTTTTATTCCCGAGAAATACCAACATGGGGACGAGAAAAAGTGACTTTTTTCGACAGTTCAAAGTCCGTTCTGAATTGCGACATCAACCACATCGCCTGTTAAAATGTTACAGATTTTCAACGCACGTACGTTCACTAAATATCGTGATAGCGATCGTGATTTTGACGTCGATAAAAAGTGAGATTTTTAACAATGGTAGCGTTTATTTGTGTAGAGGTGGGACAGAGATGGGAGATCCAAAATTTTATACGCGAGACTGAGGCGAATGATATATCGAATTGTATGGGTATTCATTTAGAACGGCCTGGTCAGTGAATTTTTATGAGTGTTGGCTTTACGGTCATTTTGAGTGTAAAATGGAAAATAATTGATTTTTCTATTGCTGATACAATAGACAAAGTACTTTTTTTATGAAATTTAAACACAAACATAAGTTTATGTTCTGTGGTAGACATTAGACACTGACTCATTCAGTCGCATAGAACTTCAAGATTACTCGATTCATAATGATCATTAAAATCTTAAATGACCACTAATCGCCGAATACATTAATTGTCGTTTAAGTTCCGAAAACCGTCAACGTAACTACAGAAGAAGTTAAATTGACTTCGAAGACAAAAACGTAATACGATAAAAACGAAGTAGTTAGTAACAAAGTAACGAGCGTAACCTTTAACAAAACGGCTTTCAGATCGAGAAACGTCCATCAACATACCTCGAGCATCAAACGTTGAGCGCAACTTTTTCCTAAAGTATCGCGGCTCGTAAATCTTGGGAGTTTTTCCCGAGGTCGCTCGGATTGAGGAAAGCTGGGACCGTTTGAATAAGGATGCTGCACCTGATACAGAGCACGGAACGGCAGAGATTACGCTATTTGTTAAAATAGGATAAACGCAATTGGAAAACCGTGCTTTAGAAAATATTAATAGCCTCAATTTAAATTCAAATTCGACTTACAAAAGGTTTAGTAAAGAAGAAGATTTAGAAAGTAACGTATTAGTTTAGTTAGCAATGTTGAACAAATTGACAAAAGTTGGAAATAAATAGGTTAATTTAAAAATTAACAAAACGAATAATATTTACAAATGACAATCACTACTAAAGAGACTCAGTTGGAAATTCTAAATTTTAAACATTTTCTTTTGCAATAGTTAAAAACTGAATAATATTCAAAATTAAAAATTTGCAAAATACATTCTGAAATTGGACTTTAGAGACTAAAGTTAACGAAAAACATTTCCAAATAAAAACTAAATTGTATAGTACATTTGCGTTTCAAAGTTACAAACAAATAAAACCAAAAACAAAACCGGGTCAAGCTGAATCTGTAGATTAAAAATGCTGCAAGCCCTACCTACTCTACGGTAATCAAGAGTTCGGAACATTCGTTCGTTAGTCCTCAACAGGTCATCAATCGTGGAGTTATTCGGACGGATCCGATTTTTGTCTTCCAAAAAAAATATCTTTGTTCTTGCTACCATCGTGGCAATTACCGTGCCATTTGTCACCGTTCGTCTATCCTGGGTCTGATTGATCAGGATTGATTGATTAGTCCTTTTGTTTGCCTTCCTCACGATTTTCTGGGTTCAGATTGATGTAGGGCATAGAATTTCTGAAAGTTTTATTTTGAATTGCTTCTAAATATTTATAGATATTTGCTTATATATTTTTTTCACTTTTTGTCGCGATATTCATATACCTTGTTATGAATCAACCTTTATATTCTGTTGTATCAAGAATTGTATTTGATGTTAAATTAGAAACATAAATTTATGATAATGATGACGATCATGTCATAGATTTATGTTTGTCTTATACAGTGAATTTACTATATTGTAATCATTAGTGTCATTATCAGGATCGACGGATGGCATGTTATACAAAGACAAGTTTACAAAAATCCCGACTTAAAACAGAAATCTAAATTCACCATTTAGGTATCTGCCCGGGTGGGCTTCAAACTTCGAATGCATTGCGTGTCAGACTTTTATAGTGACCGCTCCGCCATGGCAGTCTTTAGTTGCGTCCATATCACATCATTTCTTATTTAAATGATTTCACATTGAAAATATTGAAAAGGTAATATCTATCAGAGTTAACAACACACTGTAAAATAATCCTTGGAACGAAAACTCAAAACACACATGACGTCTCACAAAATCGTGAACTATAAATAAAATCGTCGTAATTGCCGCGGTTATTCCACATGTAAACACTCCGTAAAACAAAACATAAAAACATCTGGAAAGCAATAAACTCAGGAGTTTCCTTTGAAACTTCTATACCTATAAATGAAATGAAACTAATGAAACTTTGGTTTCGCTAACTGAAAACAAAGTTCGTAATTACTTACAGTGGAACTAAAGTTATGAACGTACAAAGTTGATCCGCATCTCGTGATGGCGCTAAATGCAATTTATTTTTAATCTTATATTCCTGGTGATAGAGATCACGTGACGAGAAATCGTTAAATGGAACAGCTAAGCTAAATAAAAACAGACATGATTTGTAATGGGCTCATTCTAGCTTATTTGACGGCTAAGATAAATATACTTGAACACAATTGTGATATTTAAATTGTTTTAAAGATGGTACACATTTGGAAGATGGTCTCCGTAATTCTGCTGTATCGTCGCAACCGTCAAGATTATTTATATCTACAAGCAGCATTTTAGTAATATTAAAATCGGACTTAAAGGGTTTTATGACTTTGTAAGTAAATTGCTGCTGCCAATTAATTCCTGCTCTTTATCAGTCCTGTGAAGAAGGAGTGTAGACATAGTTACTGCACTTGGCTTTGTGATCGCAGCAGATGAGCAACTTCTTGGGAAGACGCTGCTGTCTATCTTCTTGATGTTTATTCTTTAGTCCTTTCGTAAGTTCGCATAAGTGTAATGAACTTTGCCTATCAAAGACAATTTGTAGTATGCAATTATCATATATAAATCTTGGTAGGCAAAATATTGGATAGATTGATTATTAAAACGGTCGTAAATTATCAGAAGTAACATAATTGTGACTACCGTAGTTGTCGTTGATCACAAATAGGGCTACAATCCTTTTTGCGGTAATCAAAATAAACTGCTGGCTTATTTGGTACGTGTGCTGTTAATTTCATAAATAACACCCAGTATGATATAGTTAATGTAACTTGAATTTGCTAACAACTTTTTTACCGTATATCAAAGTAACTTTATAACCATTGTTTCTTCTTTAAAAGCACCTTTACGTAAATATTTTCACACTTCCTGAACATAATTGCTTTTTGATTGTAGTTAACGAACATGCAATTCTCTTTAAATATGAACTTTACGAAAATGTCATCGTAATAATTTCTGACAACTCAATCAGTACGACGGCCATTACAGTTGGGTACTTGGATAACTACTTAATGACCTTGCAAAAAGTCGAGTATATTATAATGACAGTCTTGTGTGGAATACTGATTGAAGCCTGAGGTGTTTAACATACATATAATACCAATTTCTTAGGGTACAAGATTTATATTTGACAACTTAGAAAGTTCTGTGAAAGTACAAAACCATATAGTAATATCTTTTTTACAATTCCGCTCTTTTTTATGATTTTAATAACGGATTTTACCCGCATGTGAATGTGTGCGAGCTAAATGCAGTATATACTTCTAAAATACTATTAAAACACGCCAAGTTCATTCATAATCAATTTATAAAGACTTTGTTTACTTTGTTTTAACCAGATCATATAGTTCTATCTAACAGTTTAGACTCCACAAAAATCATCAGAAAAAATATGTAAGATTTTTTTAATTTAACTTACGATTACAAAAAACAAAGGTGTAAAAAAACATAACAAAAATTATGAGTTTGTTTAGGAGAGCGTAAAACGTCCTTTAAACAAAATTTGCGGTAAATTTTGTCCTGCCACTTCTAATTCACGGTTCGCCAAAGATAACCTTTTCACAATCCGCAAACAGCGAAAACGAATTCACAACAAAGCCCTTATACACCGCCAAATCCAGCGATAGGTATCTCGAAACGGAGGTTAATTTAAATCCTCGCGTTTGTTAGCTTTAGGCACTTGATTTACTACCATTGATGAAACGATAAACGATGAAATTGAAAATTTCATATCCGTTAAGACGGCGGATTTTTTGATATTTTTTATTGATGTTAGTTTTAACATATTTAACTTTATGTTGTTACTATTTTATAAAATTATTGTGGTCAATAAGGATGTATCTTGGTGGTCACTGTTGCTCACTCATATTTGGAATCAACTCCAAATGAAATTAGGAGTATAGTATCTGAGGTCGAACACAAATATATTACTATCCCTGAGGACTAAGTTGAATTACATCGCATGTTTCGTATAATCCCTTAAAAAAAAACACAGCACTTTTCACAGTTGGCAAGGCAGAAACATGTGCGATGGTTGACTCCAAAATGGTACCACGAGGAGTTACACAAGCGATATATGTTCATACGCTTTGGTCTAAAGTTTTGTCGCTTAACTTAGCTCTTTCATAGTCGAACTAGAGGCTATGAGTAATTGGATTTGGACGTCCCAGTTGACAGTTCATTTCGTTGTTTCATCCCCTCAATATATTTCGTTAAGATTATGAAAGATATTATGCTTTAAGACGTCCCCCGACTAATTTGGATGAGAGCCAATTACAGAAAGACGGATTTTTTACTTTTCCGCTCCTGTAACAAAGTTCGCTGCAACGCAATTTTGGAGTTAGATTTATGACGTAATTTGCTAAAAGGGGGACTGTGAAGAACTACAAAGATAGGGATGTAGAAATTATCTACTTTTTATTTGAATTGCAAATGTAAATTATAAAGTCAAAATGTAACATTGCATGTTTCAAAGAACTGCTCTATATCTATTTTTATCTTATTATTTATTTTTATATGAAGAAATAAGCTTTCCGCGAAACTCCCAAGTGTAAGCAATGATGTTTATATTAAAAGAGGATAATTGCATTTAAGCATAATATGTCACAAATAGTCATATATTTCAAATTTGATTACGACTTGCGCGGCGAAACGGTCGCCACACAAATATGACATGCAGAGAGGGAAATTTCCAAAGCCGGCGATACATTGGCGACTTCTTTGGTGTTGCAAATGTCCATAGGCGACGGTGACTACTTACCATCAGGTAGCCCGTCTGCCTTATCATTAGGTTATATATATAAAATAAAAAGAGAATTCTGGATTCAAATGGTACTGAGAAATCTAAACAATGCATTTAGTTTTGTTACTTGGTCTAAAAATTAAACTCGCCTGTAATGATACAAAAAATTTTTAACCTTTGTTACTAAACGAATTTCTTAAAAATAATTTTATTTAAGTATCCAAAAGTCGTAGAACACTTTGTAGTGTGGACTCCGGCGGCACCACCGCCACACTTATTTCTGCCTAATAACCGCATGTTAAGCGCTACTGTCTTCTGGTTTGAAGGGTTTGAAGGTTGAATTCAGTCTTCAGGGGGTAACAACGCATCTGTGGTCAACTTCAGTTGGGATTCTGGTCTTACCTGGGGTGGATCACAAATGTACATGGGCGGCAGTTGCCACTTACCATCAGGTGGACTGCATGCCCGTTTGCTACTCCATCATATAAAAAATCCAATAAAAACAATACAAAAAACTAGTCACGTAAACATGTACAAATAGTTAAAGTACGTCACAAAGAACGCCGAACTGAACACATCGATACGTAACGCTACCTGCATACGAATACAGGATATTTTTAAAGGCTATCCTCTGTCGCTTCGTAAAGAAATTCCTTTTAGCCTTTTAGAAAATAGCGCTCCGAATGTAGCTATTTTGCGATTCGAGAAGCCGGTAGTCGACGCTTCGTGTAAAGCTGCTTGTGCACTACACGAACGTTGGTGCGAAGTTGCTTCTGAATATGTTTACGTAAGCCTTATCATCCTCTGTACCAAAATATCGCACTAAAATAAATGTATTGATTTCCCTGTTATTTTGTTCTTAGATTTTTTTATATGCTGGAAGTAGCAAATGCGCGCAATGATTTTGTTTTTAAACTGCGTAGTGCAACTGCCACTACGACAGTCTAACATATATAATAAATAAACAAGGTTACTCAAAAAATCACACATTGACATGTATGTATTTTAGTTACCACTACTTTAATAAATATGTATAGTTCCCGTTCAAGAAGTATAACTTCTGTCGCATGTTTTAAAATCCTTATAAATATGCTTTTACAATTACCGATCACTTTGTACAAGTAATTATGCACTAGAAAAGCTGTTGTTTAATCTTAAATTATTATTCAAGTAACAATCTAGCGCATAATCTAAAATAGTGCATAATCTCCTTAACGCTCTTTGAGATCATGTTCAGTTGCTTGTTATAAGGAAGTACTCGTACGGACATCGTTTGCGTTTTTATATCTTGAGACTTTTGAAACTGGAGTATTCGTAAATGTTATTAATAGGTTCTTCAAAAGACGGAGAGTATAGAATACTCAAATAAACTCTTACTATAGACTGGTATTAACGGGCTAATTTAGTTTTCTTAGGGTATTAGTTCTCTAAAACACTTTTATAGTTATCTATGTAATTTCAGGCACCTAGAGTTACGATTAAGCGTTAGTTACGTACATAGGCATTCAAATAATTGAAAAATGTGTAATATAGTATGTATATTAAACATTATTTGTAACTAAGAATGCCTTTTTAGTGGAATTATAATTTAGTCTAAAAAAAAGTAAAAAGTGTTTTTCTACAATTGATAGACATTCAAAGTAAATCAACTCAAAATTTACGGGTTAAAAAGATATTATTCAAAGTGACAGACATAATAAGTCTGTTGAGTTATATGTATAATAAGTCCACGTATAAACACCAGTAATAGGTATTATCTTCTAAGCAATCATGTTTCTATAACTAAATTTAATATAACACGATACAAGCAATTACGTTACATCGAAAATATACGAAAGCTAATTTAAAATCATAATTACAATAGTACCGACAGCGAGTCGGTTACAGTTGGTTGCGAATTTGCTTTCGGCATTGTTCTATGGAGTTTAATAGCAACGTTGTTGAAAGCAATCGATAATAATTACTCAGCAAATACCCGCGAGACAAATAATGAGGTAATTATTCACATGAGGTCGATCGAAGTAACTTGTCAAGAAGCAAAAACGGACAGCCGAACAACAGTCGTTTTTGCTACAACGACAACGATCGCAAAAACATTGGCAGCGATTCGATACATTTGTATCACTCATGTTCTTGCTGCGGCAAAAAATCTCACAATTCTACACTTCTTGAGTTTAAGTGATTTTCTTTGTATTAAGCTGTCGGGTTTCAACTTTTTCGTTAAGAACTTAATTGTTTTGTCGCGTTCATTCCGTTTCGAAACTTTTGATGTCTTGAGCGACAGTATCGTTATTGTGAAATCTTTTTCCCGGTCTTGTGTAGTGTTGTAAGTAAGTTTACTGTGTATATTTCCGTTTATTGACTGTCTACAATGTTAAACGAATTCTCATCGACATTTATATCGATTTGGACGTATTCGAAAAACACTGCGTAAGAAGTTATAAATTGAGTAAGCCAATACCAAAGAAACAGTTCGATTTGTCAATCTCCTGTTACCGAGAGGTGCGACTGTTAGAGATAATAAATTGACAGTAAATAAACACTTTGATGTTTCTTCGAAAAACCATCAAAATTGTATAGAATTTACTTAAACATCAACATTTTAACATTTGAACTGAATTTATTCATCATTCCATATATGTTCAATTCCAAACAGCTCAATTTTTAACATAATACAACTTTACTTACTTCATTGGTTTGTAAAATAGAGGTTTAATGACATCTTTTATTATTCAAAGACTTTTAAGTTCATACATATGTATGGAAATATTGTCGAATTTGAACTAGGGCTTGCTATTTATTTAAATATTACTCAACCAACAGTTTTCAATGTTTTTTTTATTTCCAACTTACTGCATATTTTACTTTTATAACTTTGAAGTGTCGTTGAAGTGACACCATTAGGAATATCTATTTCTTTATCTATACTCATTATCACAGTTATAGAGTTTCATTGACTCCTAGACTCCAACAGAATAAATTTCATTGATCATCACTGTATCAAAATCAATGGACCCGATAAGTAACATAATACCACGTTTCCATTAATAACGCGACAAAAGATTTATTGGTGAACAAATAGAGAGACGAAAAAACAAATTGCCCCTGTCAATACATTATCTATGTCGAATACATCAGCTGTAACGGATAGCGTTATGAATATATTTCGGTAATGAACTATTGGTTTCTATTGAAGCTGACAGTTTATGAATATCCTCAATAGAATAACACTATTTCTCATATTATTATAACTATAATTTTCTTATTTTTGATTCAATTAACAGACCAGAAGTAACATTTTATTTAAAGATCACCAATATTAAGAGTTTGGTTGTAAAAGCAGTTGGTGGCAAGTTAAATAAAATTATTATTAGAAATAAGTTGAAATGTAATAAAATATTTCATTGTAAAATAGATTTTAAAAGCCTATTTTTAAAAGTATCGAATTTCAACGATCTTAAAAACAAATAAAACCTGTTTACAAAACATTAACTTAATTTAGAATAAAAATAACCTTGCTATCTGCGATCTTGAGAAGCTTTTAGTGTTCAAACTTCTATTTTACAATCTATATTAGGTAAACAAAATTTCCAATTTACATTCGAGATGTTTAAAAAACAGAAGTATTAAGATAATCTTCTGGCAAGCCGTGAACATAAAATAAAAGTAAATCGTCCCGAACTATTTCAGTTATCTACGAAAGTAAAAAAAGTTGACACGGAAATAAGCCAATCACTACCAATAAGCTGGAGCAGAGAAATTAATAATGGTAGACGACAAGTTCTGGAATATGGTTGCGACTAGCGGCTACGATGAACGATATTTAATTTTGTGTTTGTACAGATTTAACTGGAAATTTGATTCGGCATATTTCAGGCTTTTGACAATAATGAAAAGCTGATATCTCTATTTGAAGGATGTAGTAAGCTATAGGTCTACATGAGCCCATAGATATTTGCCTTCAACTTAAACGGTACTTAATTGCTAATGCTTACGAGTAGGATTACTTATCGCCAGGTGGATTATGCTAGACTCGTTTAAATTAAATTTTATAAAAAATAAAAACTCCTTTGAATAACTTCTTGAATGTAAATATATTATTGAGTTAAATTATATGTAAAGTGTACGCGGATCTTACATAGAACGTAAACAACTGTGTAAAAAAATGTAATGAAAGTATTAAGATAATAAAATAGAAACATGTGCCAATAAGACTGCATGGTGTGGAGCATTTCGTGTTCTGTACAATAACAAACACAACTTCAATTCATCAGCGAATTTTTAAGTCGCAATCAACGTATGACGAGCATAACCGCTCGGCACGATACTCAAGAAGTCAACGACAAAGTTGATCTTGTTCGGCTTGACAGATGTCAGGGAGATGAAATATCACGTCGAGTCGACGGAATTCGGACGGAGACATACGCGGGTTGGTTCTGAGAATCACCAAAGGTATGGCTTTCTTACCGTTATAAATGTAAGGCTAATTGAATTACAATTCCATTATTTCCTTTCGCCTTATCCAGAAATTTAATGACCGACATCATTATATATAATATTATTATTGTATCTTTTTCATTTTTCATTGTGTTAATTTATTTCATTGCGTGCTAAAATAAACTTGACTGTTATTTTCAAACGAACGTTAATGATATTAATTAACTGATAGATTAACTGGCTTAGATTTTAACTGAATAGTGTCGTTGTATAAATTATGTACATACACAAAAGTAATCTATAGACATTTCTCTAAATAGTTATCTATTCCTGATAGGAAGACCTAAAATACGAAAGGAGATAGTTGAAATCTGAACACGTGTACAAGGAAGAATTACAGATACCTCTTTAGATATCAATGTATTTCCGTCGATATGGACGTAATGAGTATTCCGTGGCATGATATGAAAGCAAACAATCGAAGCACCGGGTGGAGTAAAGCTTCAAACAATTTATTAGACCAAGAAACGATGCGAGTTACTTGACCACCCAAGATCAACAATGTTTTAGAGATTTCAGTATCATAAAATCACTATTTTTATCGCATTCAAGTTTATCTAAGCGCACGGGAATCAGACAAAGATTCAACACCCACTCAAACCAGTATCTAATGGTTTTAGTGTAGCGATAATCAAATAATAATTATTTATTAGTTCCGAATTTGTGGTAACATTTATTGCTTCCTTATTTTGTACTTTATTAATACTCTTTCGTTATTATTAGATAACTATATCTAGATTTTTTAGTAATAAACACTTCTTGTCTTTCTTTAATTTTACATGTGTAAAATCGATGTAAATTTTAATTTCATACAGGAGATCTTGTTATATTGTTTTCAGTCTGAAGAATGTGATAAAGTAATTTGTAATATTGTTTTTTACAATGGTGACCCCATCCCCATCAAATTACATCTACATTGTGATAGCGGGAAATTTTATATGCAGCAATATTAACATTAGTTTTTTTTTGTATGATGAAGTAGCAAACGAGCATATTTAGAGCAGGAACTAGGCAGCAACCCTACTTGTGTCACCTTGAGAAGCTCGTTCTAGTATGTTTTATTAGGGATAGTAATAAAACTGCTTAATTCTAAATATATATCATTTACTATTGACATCAGGTGTGAATCGTTTGATATTTTTGTGTCCATGAAAACATAAGATGTTTACCTCGATGACGTTTTACGATGTTCAGTGTCTTTTGCACCCAATTAACTTCAGCCCTAGAGTATGACGATTTCTATAAATAATTTCGCGGTGACTCCGACATTCGTTGTAGATGTCCCACTTGAAATGTTTATTTAATTTATACCAATAACTCTCCCTGAATTATGGGCGTGGGCAGGAAGACGGTGTTAGATCAGATATTTATTGTGAAACTGCTCGTCTATTTACAAATAATTTATTGTTGGTACAACGTTGGGCCACAAGTTTGTGGAAACAGCGGGTTGAGTGATGAGCTGAATAATTGTTTTGACTAGTGAAATTTCTTGTATAATGTCCTGTTATGAAACGGATTGCATATTTCTGCAGCAAGTGGAAGATTTATTTTAGTAAACTCTGGTGTAGGATTTTGTATTTTATAATTCACCCAGTAAATAGGTTTAGCGGGAACGTTTTAATGAAATGAGAACAATTGTGGACTTGCATATTATAAACCATACTTAAAACTACTGTCAGCATGCTAACCCGTTATTTCTCTACTACCCCATATTATTCCGTAACACTATTGTTTGTGTTTTAAAAATATATTATTAATTAAAGTTGCATTTAACTTTCATTGTGATTATTGCAAATTTCATGCATTTAGTTCTATTCCATATTCTCTATTTATTTTTAAACTGATCTCAGAATATTATCATATTTTATATGCCATAACGAAAATCCTAATGCTCACGAAAACGAAAAGTTTTCCCTTATGATGCTTATTATGACTTAAAGGGGTCAAGATGCTTCGACTGAAGTGGCGTTCGGACAGATCGCTTCACTCGATCGTGTTGATTCAGCAAGTGCTTGACCGTGTATCAGATATAGCGGCTTATGTACAGTGTTATTTGCTACGTTGTGACCTAGATGTTATTTTGTATTTTTAAATCTATATAAATAAATAATATGAATATATTCGATTTTTCTAATAATTGGTGTTCTCTTTTATGTAATCGTTATTATTCTACCATCATTATTATCATAATCATAATTATACTTAATACCAGATGAACTGCATGCTCATTCATCAATTCCATCACAAAGAAAAGAAACCACATTATTTATTGTTCCAAATACCAAATTCTTAATCAAATCAAAACATTCCTAATTAATATCCGTGTATAATATGCCGGATATTATCCTCACGTCTAATATAGTTCACGTAAACTAAGTTTCTATTAATCGGAGACTCACAAAGCCTTCAGTAACTTCATAACCAAAGTTGATATGATTGATATTGAAATCATACAGATAGAACAATATGCTTTGAACTCAAAGGAGTCAGTTTTAAACATAATTACATTGTGGTGTTGCAGCAATTAGACAGCATTATGGAGCTCACATTCAATTGATTAGAACCTGCCAATTGCAGTCGAAATACTAACGAATTTGGCTATATTGTACGTGGATTCGAAATTGGAGTTTATTGAAGTGGCATACGATTCAGATTCGTATGTCTCGCTGTCCAGTTGTCCTTTATTACTGGACGCGTATTGACAGAATGAGAACAGAACTAACGACATCGACAGAATCGGAACAAATATTTGGCTCCCCAATTAAACAAATGAAATTCGATGTGGTACAACACTTACGAGCAAATTTGGGGAAATGGGCGCTTGGTACATATTGTTTCCAGTTAACGCATAACGAGCGCTTTATGCTGGAAACTATCAGGAATTGCTTCTCTCTGGAAGTATAGATGCTAGAGTTACATGAAAACAAGAATGAAATTTTATCGTCGTACAATCTTCTACAGTGACTATGAGCGTGAAACTATGAGAGGTAGATGAGGTAGGTAAGGATTGTAAGGATTTCAAAGAGGAAAATCTAAAAAAGGTAGATAGGTTCGGATTTTTTATATTGTTACCAAAATATCATTAGTTTTTAAATTATTATAACGAAAAAAATAAGTAGGGTCGTAGAAATGACCGTGACAGTAAATAATCAATTAAATAGCAAAAATATTTCAAAACTTAAAAACAAAATTGCATGGCATTTGTTTATTTCATCAGACGGTCTCGTTCTTCCCGTTTAGCCATTCGTGGGACATTACGGGAATTTGTATGTAAAGAAAACAAACAAGCATCGGGTAACAACGATGTTATGACATCTGTCGACGCTGCGAACATTTTGACAATGCGCAATATTAACAATATGTGGATATTGGGAAAAAGCTTATTTTTCCATGTCTCGGATTGAGCTGACTGGGAACACGATGCAGCTTAAAATATTGGACTTTTGGTATTTTTACAAAAGAAATAAGTCACATGTTTTCAAAAACGAAAAATCTGACTGCGTATAAAAACAAGTAAAACATTTTGGTGTTTTCAATGTACCCAGTGCCAACTACCAACCATTACAAAGATAAACTTTATAACACCTCTTATGCTAAAATCAAGGCCATAACTCGTGCCGAAGAAATACACACAACACATTCGGGAAACGACTACCGTTGATTGCCTTAGGAAAAGTACCCTACACAGCTCAAGCTCTCAGGATATGAAATAATTTCAAATTGAGGGATCAAACGTACGTTGCCTATCAAATTTATATAGTCATTACCAATTTCGAAGCTCATTACCTGTTCACTTTTATGGGACCGCACCAATCTATAACGGCCGGTCACTGCCCACTCGACAAAAAAATAACAACAGCTGTGTAGAACGAGGCTAATAATAAAGTAGAAATTTGGACGGACATTATCCATTATCTTAATTTTGATACGGTTACAAAAGAGCGTTAACTCGTGCGACATATGTGTTGGGGAAATGGTTAACAACGGATCCGAGGGATTATGGAGATAACATTTATCATCTATTGTCTGTGTGTCCGGCAAAGTGTGTAGTAGGCCTAACCTTCTGTAAGCATCCGTAACTGATAATAATATTGATAAAAGCATACATACTGCACAGATATAATTTGTCTTTATCAACCCTACCAAATAACTAATTTGAAAAGGATTAATCTCTCAACTGTCATCGCTATGACAAGCACTAACGATGTATCAACGTATGTCACCTAAGAAATTTGTTGCAAGGATATCTCACTGACATTGAATCGTAAATCGAACCTTTGTGACACCGAAACCTTAGCTGACAGTCATCGGTAGCCATCTATTACCCGCTATCTCCCTCTCACATCGTGACAACCGATGCCCACTGACGTAGACGATACAGTAGACGAAAAAAAACAGGTACCAAAGTGAACTTCGTTAGCGGTGTCGGACTCAAAGCGAAAACTCGATAAGCATCTATAATTTCTAAGAAGTCACAATCCTTAAGGGTCTTGAACCGATGAAAATTTTTGTCTTCCACAAATATAATAATATATCTTTAAACTGTTCACACTTCGTGAACTTGGAAGTTGGGGAATGAATTGTCAAGTTCACCTCCGAATGTCTTATGGACGGTTTATCAGATAACGTCAGATGGTGAGTTATAACTTATTCTGTATGCAGGAATGTAGGAGACACGGGGGATTGGTTGCCAATGAGCCGTGCTCAGACGGGATCGACAAAATAAACCGAGAATATATTATTAGAAAGTCTTTTGTCGTAAATCGCTTATGAACTCCACGCTCTGTGACGTTCTGTCAAAGGCCTTTGATAAAGACGTTAATAGGCCAGTTTGTAGATAATTGAGTTGGAAACTTTTGCCACAGGAATAATTGTAAGGATTTCGAAGAACAAATTGATTCTACGACCCTCGACGATGGCGATCGATTGTGAAGTTACGACGAGTCTATAAATTGAAACATCTCACGAGTTTATAGCAACGTCCGTGGTTATTGTCAACTTTTTTGGTCGATTTTGAGCCTCAGGTAAACATTTCAATGGAGTCGGCATATGGTTTAATGTACCGGATTTCTTTAAACATGATTAACGATCCTTTAAATTAGTGTTACCTTATACTAATCGCAAACATATTTTTGCGTGAAAGCTTAATGAAGTCATATCTTTTTAATTTTTTAGTAATATGAATAAAGTATATGTTTTTCTGGATATTTTATACATGTATTTTGTTATTTATGAAAATAACTTGCTTCATGACTCTTAAACTAAAACTAATAACAACTTTATTATTTTGAATTTTGAAAATACGTTCATAATTTACTTCAGGTTTATGGTTCATAAAAATATTTACCTCCACTGAAGAAAGCTCAGCATTCAGAATATATTTCTCATAAAACAAGAGACAATAGAAAATCAATAGTTAAGGGCGAAATTGTTGTAACAGACCTGAGCCATGTCGGGTATAACTTTAACGTTTTTATTGCTATTGTTAACTTTTACGATACTGACTGACCAGAACCGGCCTCTTATATCTCCGCTATCGTCGTGTCCGAGGGCTTTAATGCCACTCATGAACAGATGCAAGTACCAATTAATGTTCCCGTCCAAATAGCGAAGTCTGAGTAACAAAATAATTTCCCACAAGAGAATTCTCGAATACAACATTTATAGCCAAATTAAAACCTATCATATTTGAAACGTTTTTAAAATGTTTAATGAAGCTTGGATTGTTTCGTTTGTACAAATGATAAACTAAATTTACACGTGTAAATTTAAAAAAAAATGCAAGTTTCAAATGGGTATACATTCTACAATACTTTAGGTAATTTGTAAAAAATACCACCGCTGTTACATGGTATAGAGATAGGAAGTCGATCTGATTTTTGGATCTGTTCATGTAATGGAAGCAGTATAATTAATGTTAGGTGATCATTGCCGTCCATTGACATCTCTTACTTACATCAAATAGAACAGCATATCTAACTGAGGTTAATTACAGATGCGTTGTGGATTATGGGTATGTTAAAACTTACCAGACCCTAAAAAATAGAACACAACGGTCTAAAGGTGGTAGAAACCTTTGTAGTTCGATTCCGGCGGCACCACCGCCACGCTTATTTCTGCCTAATAACAGCAGCGTTAAGCGCTGCTGTCTTCTGGTTTGAAGGGTGTGG
>DWRA01000942.1:0-19853 GCA_018250295.1 Spathilepia clonius | reverse complement strand
CATAGCTGTTATAAGGAAAATAGGTGTGGCATGGTACCTGCGCAATAGAACCACGAAGGGTACTATCGGCTTTATGTAAATAGTACCACTCGGATCTCTGAATAAATAATTCGTCATGTTGAGCTTAATGTTTTCTGGGGTACGTGATCTGAATTACATTGAATTAGGTTAAAACCTACTTTCTTTTTTGCTAACGAATTAAGGGTATATTGCCACTAACGTCGGGTGTTGATCCTCTTGCGACTTAGTTATAGTCGTTTTCGAGTCCGGTGCTATAAGTTAGAAACGTTAAAATTATTCACACGATTATTTTCGTCTGATTTAAAAGATTACTGCGGGATTCCCGGTCGCCCCTGTCAAACCCTTTTCTTTTACGAACTGATCAAGGTAACAAAGACTTCGCGTTCGCTTAGCAAGCGACCTACAACCTCACCTGCATAATACTTGCTATTGTATAGCTTTAAGCTTATTATTATTGTGCAAGTTAAGTTATATTTTGCGTATGTCTATTTAAAAATAACTTAAATGTTTCGTCCTGATGTTCATGTTGATTAAAAACTAGTAAATGTTATCAAGCATTTTTCTGGTACAATACACATTCTGTCCAGTTTGAATTCTATCTTTTTTGTAATATTCGTTATTTTAACCCTCGAATTTTAACGAACAAACATTGGAACAAAATTCATGTGGATTGACTCTAAGAAAACTCTACCTAGTTGTTACGCAATTGCTACTTAATTCGATAATACCATCAGACAAAGGTTTCAATTACATATAGGTACTTTAAACTAGTGATTATTATAAAAACATCGTACAAGACTGCTTAATAGCTATGTCACTCCCATATTCTTGAGTTTTAGACGATTCCAAATATAGGCAGTCCTCGTACTTACGGCATGTTAGGTTCGCGAAATACGTCGTGAATTTCGAAAAGTATTATTTCATATGTTTAGAAGTAAAACTCAAGTATTAGGTTCCAAAAAACTGAAAATTAAAAAAAACCTGCAATTATAGCAAAAGATATGCTTTATAAGTCATAAGCAAAATATGTAATAAGAAACAATAAATTAAACTTTCAGCTTAAAGAAACTATCATATCTAGATTACTTCGCTTCTTTCTGCTTGTTATCAAACAGATTTTTATAACAGTGATAGGCTGTATCAATTTTGTTATTAAAACTTCTCTCAAAATTTAACGTGACTTTGAGTCTATGCCGGAAATCGAAACAATTGAGATTTTATCGAATCGTTTCGTATCAATCCTATTTTAGAAGAATAGTTTCAAGACATTGTTCGACGTAACTCGAAACAACGTAAGTCGAGGACTACCTGTACACATTATAACATATTATGTTAAAATCTGCCAAGCCCTTTGTGTTGACGCGCGTGCCAAAGAAGGAGACATACATACTTACATACATACAGTCGAAAAACATTACCCTCTGCAGTCGGGCAAAAACACCTATAAGGCTCCCCTGTTTTGCATTCTGTTAAAAATCAATATTTCCTTACCTTGTTTCTTCTTTACAATGTTTGCAAAGAAATTCTTAAGACTTTGAGTGCATGTTGAAAGAATAATTTTGGTGAAGCTGTTTTCTTTATTGGAAAAGAAAATAAAAGTGCTTTGGTTCATTATTACTTACTCAATCAGTGCATGTTGAAAGAATAATTTTGGTGAAGCTGTTTTCTTTATTGGAAAGGAAATAAAAAAGCTTTGGCTCACTATTACCTACTCAATCAGCTAATACTACCGAGAGGTACTAGAAAATACAGGGTTAGCATTTAAGATAAATAATTATGTACGTCTAACGCCTAATTGTGAAAGAGTGCTACCACTTTCATTACGTTTTCTTTTTATTTTGATTGATCTGTTGTGTACTTGATTGATTGAATACTTCGCTGTTTCTGATTAATTTCTTGTATAAAAGAGTTTAAATGTTATATATGATTTTAGACTTATATTATCGCGGAATTGATACATTTTGTTATATAACGGGTACTCACGATACGATGTTTTGATTTCTTAATTGCCAATATTTCGACCCAGTTGCATGGATCGTGGTCACGGCGGAACAAGAAAGAAAGAAAGAAATCAAAACATCGTATCGTGAGTACCCGTTATATAACAAAATGTTTAAATGTTATAACCTATAACATTTAAACTCAGCTACTACTAACACTACTACTACTAGTAGTGTTAGTAGTAGCAAAGTTTATAAATTATCTACACGCTATTTATAAAGTACCTACGTGTGATCTATTTTAATTATTCATTAAAAATAATATCATTCACTTGTAAACACGAGCGATAAAAAAGAGGATATGCATTAATGGTCAGAATAAATAATCATTAATTGAAACTTATCATATTAGGCAAATCGGGTTTGCAGTGATAACCTACGCTTAATTGACAGTATAATTAGGATAAAATTTTAGCAGAGGTATCCTTACACAACGTGATTTAGTTTATCTTAATACTAATGGGGCTACGATATAGTTGAATCACTTTGCCTTTGATAGAGAAAATATTTAGGGTACCTACGTAAAGTCTAAACCTTGTATACCGTTAGGTACTGTAGCACTGCGATTTTTGTGTCTGTATAAATAGTTCAATATGTTAATCTTATAGCATTTAGATGAACGTGATCTGAATAAAATTTGTAAAGGTTTGACCTTTTTTGGAAACGAATTAAGAGGAGTTCGGGTTTTGTTGTTGTGCGGCCCGTCTCTAATTTGGTGTAATACGATCAAAAGTATCGGGTTCGATTCATTAGTTTGCATTGGATGTTTGTGTGTTAGCTGATATAATTTGGTTTCTATGTTTCCTTTTAGGCCGGTTTTTGAAAACACGTAATGGTACACGTCGTAATTGCGGCATTGCGCCTCACCGCTTTTATATGTCGACTGTAATAGTCATTAATTTATTTTTTGAACATTTGAAGACCTTGGACCTTTTTGATATTACAATGCGCCTTCACACAACATAAAAATGAAGAAAAATGTTAAACTTTTATTTGAGATACACTATTAGACGTTGAATTATTTATTAAATAATTTTATGTAATAAGGTTAATTTGATCGCAGTTGCAAAAAGTAGTCTTCCTTTTTATTTTTTATTACATCGAAGCTATTGTCACCTGGATTCATCTCAAGGTAAACATTATTAAAATTAGAACGTCCAAGGGCACGCTGGCGTCGCAATGGGAATTGAAGCTCTTATCGCCGGGATGCAGCTATGACGAAAATACTTATCTTATTCTTAATTAAAGCTTAATTTAAGGGACGAACGCTCACTTCACGTTTTTGATGACTACAAAACACGACTAAAATTCGCAAGAAAGAATCTTGTGCTAAGTAATTTATTTCTGTTCTTCTTGTTGTTCCTGTTTTCCTTTTATCTTTAAATTATGCACGAAGTTTTTACCACAGCCGTTTTGTTGTTCCACTTCGAAACATCAACGCTTTATACAAATGTTTCGTGAAATGTTCAAAAATTGAATTTACTCATAGACTGCATTAAAATTAGGAGTTACAAGAGTTGACGTTGAGATCTCTAGTTGAAGTGGGACAACGTCGCTATCGCTCGGATACAGCTAGGATGAAAGCACTTGTCTTTACTCAACTGCATCTGAAACTTTCATAAAAACAACGAATGCTCAACTGCAGATTTCAAGGAGCAACGAAATTATAATCTTACGACAGGATTTTCAACGAACACGGGATTTGTTGGAAATATTTTATCCTTTATGCGATAGACTTGTTAGTTTAAACAAATTATGCTATTGTTCAATCAACTTCCTAGGCAGGCAGCGGCTTTGTGTGATTGATAAATGGTTAATCCTATTTATCGTTCAATTTGACGTTTGTTTTAAAGATCCGCGAAATTTAGTGTTCAATTATTATATTTATATAAAATAAGTATTTTTTAAGTAAAACTATTTTATTGTAAATAAACTTAATAATAATGCAGATAATATTTAGTATATTATGCTAAAAAAATATGTAGGTATCAGACACACTTTGTCAACGGTTTTTTTTAGTACAAAGAGATTGTACTTTTAATAGCAGTCAATGACTTTTACTTATCTGGTATAATCTAGCCACAAGTATTTCTTCTAATATTTTAAGTTAAAATTGTACACATCAACTGCAACCTCGTTTTATAAAAGGAGCAAGAAACTCGACTCACGTTTTTGATAGCAACAGGAACCAACTTGCAATAGATGAATAGAGTTTCCAACAAGAAGTTCGAGACGATGTTCAAGTTAGTTGCGACGTTCGTCCGCTAGTGTCCAACCTGTTATGCAACTTGTAAACTTTAAATTTAAGAGTTTTTGTGGATGTTTGGTACACAACTAGTTAGACCGTTACAGTTTTCATTGACCCGTTATAATTTTTTAATTATGTATTTTAATGAAAATCAAGAGGGTGAAGCTCCGTAGTCCACAATGTTGATTAAATGTCTGGTTGACTAAACTCGTTGGGTTTCGTTTTTATAAGTTTACCTTAAGAACGACTTGCATCGATGAAACTTCATTTTGTACAAGATTAAAGTAGCAAACGAGTTTTACTTCAGCTTGCATGGACATGAAACAGATGTACGACATAATCATGACTGTCTCTTTTGATTTGTAAATGGACTGATATTTTCTTAGTCGACGAAACGGAACTAAAACTATACAACGTGAAAACAGCTGAATATGTTAAATATCATATTATTTTGTAACTTGTTTTAATATTTATTAAATGTAATAAACAGCGGAAAATCAATTTTACATCCTTTTGATCCTTTTTTTCAATATAAATGTACATTTCTATTGTGTCGGGCGCAGATGGCAAGAGAGTTTTCCTTTGGCCGGTACATTTAGAGGACTCAATTAAAAACACGACAGGCAACGCAATGCGGTCTCGGATACAAATTATTGAACAATTATACCCACTCTCAGTGGATTCAACGAATTATAATTCCGTATTCACACAGCGCTCTTCGATCCCTATTATGAGGATAATTGTTGTAAACAATTTTATGAATTCCTGGCTGTTGTAAGCTTTGTTCGTAAATTTCAAGGACCAATGCTCTCCCAGGGATACCAGTATCAAGGATGAATTATTGTCCAAACGTTTCTCAAACCTGTATTATATATTAATGTTGTTTAATTAAAACACGTTCAATGTTTAAATAATATATGAGTTTGAATATCGTTTCACATAGTCATGCTTATGTTCGCTATCATTTTTTAACATATTTTTTTCGTTTTCAGGTAAGGGAGACTGCTGGTTTTCAAGGTAACATTTAATTACGTTTGTGTCAATTTACTGCTGAGATTTTATTGTACTGAATCCACAAGAAATGAATATTGTAAGTAAGTCGGTCAACGAGAAGGCAATGGATTTTCGCATTTTATTATTTTTTGTGTCAAAAATAACGAATTTATATCCGGATTTTATCTCGGGCTTGACGTATAGATTCTGTTAATAACTTTTCGAGTAATAAAGTTGAGGTATAATTTTGAAAGTGAGAAATATTATTCGAATTTTAATATCTATAATATCATAGCTGTGTTTATTACATTTTTAATTGGCTGTCACAGAGCTATATGTACGAGTGAAATATAAATCCTGACCGCTGCGCTATAACTTACGTCATAAAATACCTGAACGGCGAATAAATCCGACATTCCACTTTATATCGGATCGTCAAACTCGGCAAAGCACCTTTGTGCGCCAATCCATACATCAAATATATAATGAAAATGGGGACCCGCTTCATATCCTAGCTCGGTGGACACGTTGCGTAAGCTGTGTACATCCAAAACAACTAGGTCCCTCAGTTTCTGATCCGTTCATATCATAGTTGATGTAACCAAGAAATCGATAACTAAACAGGTATAATAATTGTAATTAATTGATAACTCTTTTTTTCTCTTTTAATATGGGGTGATGTAGATACACAAAACAAGTACGCCTACAACCAGACTTAGAACAAAACTGTTAAGTTCGTAATTCACACGTCTTTTTCGGAGGGGTTGAACCCTGAAACCTCTGTATAGCAAACAAGTACAGTAATTCTCAGTCCATCTGAAGAAAAGTGCTCATTGGTTTCCTTGGATATTTGGAAACAACCTCAGACAGGTAAAAAATACTCGACGACAAATACGTTTATATGTCTACTTTAGAATGTCTTATATTAGTCGTCATTGTCGTGGGCGCTCTGTTACTATCTCACTGCTGGATGCGGGCCTCTTTCTACGTAAAAGGGGTTTAGGCTATTTAATTATTTTTTATACAACTCAGACGTGTAGGTTTCCACACGATATTTTCTTTCACCGTTATTTCCAGTATAAATTTAAGATAATTAACTTTTAATATGCACACAGCTTGGACATTACAGACAGTTAACTTAGCGGTTGAGTCACGGCCTTTCAACCGGGGAGTCGGAGGTTCCAACTTCAGTCCAGCTCCTCTTATATTAGGTCGTCTTTTTTACCTATAACTTTACGTTAATATTATATGTCAGAAGTATGTGCTATGGTAATGGTACCACCGTCGAGTTAAACTTTACCATCTTTTGACTTTGTTACGTTATTTATGGCTCGTACGCATCACTTCGGATAGTGCGTCGCCCGGAATAGTAATCGGAAGAGGTCACAATATACTGGTCATTTGATATTCGCGGTAAACAAGCGTATGTATGATTATATTATTTATTTTATACGCACGTGTAGCGAAAGGATATGTTTTATTTATTACTTATGGCGCTGTTTATTGCTTTAGGATGCTAAATAATAGGGTTATTTCGATATATTACAAAAAAAAATGTTTTTGAATAGTTTATCGTTTTGATTTACAAGAGCATGTAGGTATGTTGTTTGTTGTAGGTGGTAAAACCTTTTGTGGTTCAACTCCGACGGAAACACTGCCATATCTATTTCTGTCTAGTAATAGCAGTGTTAAGCGGTGCTGTAGTCTGGTTTGTAGGATGTGGATGTATTGGATTTACTTATCCGAAGCGGTTCAAGGATAGTAACATATCTGTGGTTGACCTCAGGTAGGACTTTAATCTCATCTGGAGTTGATTATAGATATCCATGAGTGCAATGGCCACTTACCATTAGAAGGACTGCATGCTTTTTTGTTACATAATATTTAACATACATCTGTTTGTCGTCATTTTGTTTGTCATGTTCTTTTGTGAAAACCCTTTTAATTCGTACTCACATGATAATTGGTTCACCATTTCTGTGCGTCCGCTATATTGTGACGCCATTCATTTAGAATCACAAAGCGAATCATGCATTGACATCCAAAACAAACGTGTATGCAGTATTCAACTCAATCTGTTGAGGTTAACTGGTTTATAATTCTGTTGCAAGATTTGACTCGAACATGCATACAAATGTTAAAAGAAAAAAATCAATGAAAGCTTGTAAAGTGTGATAAAAAACTTACCGTTTTGCAATTAAAGTGAACGTGCTATTTGGATCGAATTACCAACTGTTATTTTACAAAATTACCGACATTTATCCAGTAATACAGTTAATTTTAAGTTTAAATGTTAATCTTTAACCGTACGATGTTAACCTATAAACAGTAGCTACTACAAGTATTTAGGAGCTTTTCATGTCAGAATTATTCAATAAGGAAAAGGAAAAACACGCCCGTGAAATTTTCCACATGTTGCGATGAATACTGGTATTAATATGTGAATTTGTTTACCCAAAAAATATATGTACATACCTACCGATACGAAAACACGCCCCAGTTGAGTTACCAGCACCTATCCTTAAACCAAAAAAGGTAGACTTAGCCTTTCTAACAAAATTTTAAAATATAAACAATTTTCGGTTTAAGTACAAAAAGATTACACAAATATGTCGTTGTTGATGTATTTAAAAAAAAAACTAAGCTGTCGTGTGTCATTAAATGAGTGATGGTTTTTAAAAGAATCAGACACTCAATATTCACGAAATCGAAGTTTCTCACACAAATATCAGTGGCACTTAATCATAGTACATCGCGAGGTGTAGTCTTCTTTTTTGGTCTTAACAAGTAACATATAATTCAACATTTGCTTAAATTGACGAAACTCGCGCCCGCGTAAAAGCACTTTGGTGTGCCGAAATAAGATTCACGTTTCGCACAATCCGATTGGAATAAAACTTAATACTACAATACTAGCGTACGAACTCTATTATATTTGTGACTGTGCATTTGATTTTTTAACAAAACGAAGAAACGAACCTGCTGTACATGTAATAAATAAATGGTCATTTCTAATGTACATTTCTAATGAAGTATACGTAAGGCAAACAAGAGATATAGTGAACCTGAGAATTAAGTTGAAATGCTCGTATTAGTATAGAAACAGTTATCACACTCCTCGTATCAGAGTCAGTGTCTAACACTGACATTATCGGGCAGAAATAGATGTGGTGATGATGCCTCCAGTGTCGAACTTCAAGGAATTGACCTTAAATCTGTGTGATGAAATTAATTTCTCTGATATTGAAATCATAAGAGAGAGAGGGAGATGTAAATTTTGGTTTAATACGGGCTAATAAAACACGGTTCAGTTTGACATTAATGCGTTAGATAGAATCGTGGTTCATTAACTAATTTTATTTATTTAAATAGATAGCTTTGTGATAGTAGCTGAGGAGGAAATTCTTTCCACATCTCCATTTAGAAAATTAGTGTCTTCAACCTGAGACTTCATACTGTAGCGGTACTATCATAAATATATAAAAGTAGATGGTTTTAGAAAAAGATGACTATCAAATGCGAATTTTAACCTTTCACTGACGATACCAAATACTTTGGCTACGCGTAAAAATATCAATTTAAGAGAAAGGTTGAGAACAAATAAAGCACACAAACTTTTAAACCTTACAATCATGAGCTCGAACTTTCTTTTCTCAAATATTTTTCCAAAGTGATCGGTTTTAGTATCGAGGTATATTTTTCATTTCGTAAAAATATTTACTTAAAATAAAATAAAACACTCAGACGGTACTACACAAACGATATACAAATATACTCGAGCATTTCAATCGAATTGGGGATCTACTCAATTAATTTGAGCAATAAATTTTATGTCGGGAACCAGTTCGTACAAACACGTTTTACAAGCGTAGCCAATCATTGAAAACGTTTTAGTTAAGATTTTTTATAGAATTATTACAAGTTCTATAGTTACCTACAGGTGTATGACCTATATTGATAGACACTTTAATATTATGTTACAATACTTTTATGATATTAAATTTCTTTTGGCGTGTTAGGGAGAAATATCAGAGTGTATTTTCAGCGTGTTACGGAAATGTCGCGCGCTGATTACGGAAATTGCGTATTGGATCGATACTATTAAAGTTAGCTGTTAAAGAAGATAAGATTGGAAATCTTATATCATTTTTGCAGGAAAATCATTTTACCTCCCATGTTGCTAAGAACCATATACAAGTAATGATTGCAAAATATTGACAAGGTGGCTTTAAGGTGGTAGAACCCTTCATGATTCGACTCCAGCAGTACTACCAACATACCTATTTTTGCCTATAACAGCATTAAGCACTGCGATGTTCCGGCGTAAAGGATATGGTAAGGGAGCATACTTATCAGAGACATTTCAACTTCGTTATCACGGGTAACCGGCCTCATGTAGGATTCTAATCTTATCTGGGGTTGCTACTTCAATAAAAAGTATATTGTGTACGTGAATCCATTTCCACATATATGTCCTAACACCCTGATTTTAATTTGATATAGCAGTACACCTATTATCAACTTTCTGACTACCCCACAGATGCACTTTTAGGGTTCCGTAGCCAAATAGCAAAAATCGGAACCCTTATTAGATTCGTCATGTTTATCCGTTCGTCCGTATGTCAGCCACTTTATTCGGAAACTAGTAAGACTATAGAGTTGAACATTGGTAGGTAAGTGTTCTGTAAACCGCTTTTTGAATTATGTACAAAAATAAAAAAATATATTAAATTTAGGGGGGATTACCCCATACATGGAACTGAAACTCAAAAAAAAATTGTTCGTCTTACATATGTGGGATGTCTATAGAAAGGTCTTTAAAAATAACATTGAGGTTTCTGAAACCATTTTTTCTCGATTGTTTGAGAGATAAGTCCTTTCAGAGCGGTAAAGTGTGCCCCCCCCCCCTCTAACTTTTAAACTAAGAGAGTGAAAAATCTGGAAAAAACTTGTCAAGAAATGTCAATGTCAATGTCAAGAAAAACTTTCAACAACAATTGGTTTTAACAAGATACGACTGACAGTTTTTGAGATATAACACTTTTTCAAAAACCGAAAAACATAACTGTGTAATTACAAACATTATTAAGCAAACTTATACTGGTAGTTGTCGTTTGTAAAGGTATGTTTATGTTTCAGTAAATATATTTTGTTTTGTCTGCTGCAATTTAATAATAATGCTATGGAACCCTTCGCCTGCGAGTCCGACTCGTACTTGGCCTATTTTTAATAAACTTTTTACCTAAAGTCATACGCGTTAGGTTAAAATATCATACTTTAAGACGAAAAATAATTCTTATATGAAAAGTTCTCAAGATTTTGCAATATTGAACGTTAGTTAATATCGAGCCTCGAAATTTGATGCCAAAGTTACCTTCGTTATTTTAATATTAAAAGGAGAAATTTATGGAAAGATGCTAGAGAAAAGTAGAATCTAATTTACGAGTATATTTTCTTAAGTTGAAGAAGTTGGTAGTTGTCGCATTTATATTTATGACTCCACACGTTATCAAAAATGGTCCAGAGACGAATATAAACAGAATAATATTGACGTATACGACATCTGAAGGTTTTACCTAAAGGTTAAACGAAATTTTTCCCAGAAAGTTTCATCATTAATTCTGAAACTTTTATCCGTTTAATAAATAAGCTGAAGCTAATATTTTTTTCAACATCGTGTGAATATTTCTCAGTGAAGTAAGCCGTTCAATTTTGTTTCGCACCAATTTCATACCGATCTGTAGGAAGCTGCCTTGCTATGTTAAGTTTGCTGTGTTCTCACCTAGTGGGGACCCCATTTTGTTTAGGTTAGGTTATGTAACAGAAATAGGTGTATAAAAAATGACATCCGTGCGGTTCAGATGCGTTAGAAGTGAAAACTTCGAGAGAATTCATCTATTTTAGATTAAAATTCAGCTTTAATCATACTTATTTACTTCAATTGATAAATTAAGAAACTGTCATCAAACACTATAATATATTCCATCTATTCTTCTATTTTTTTCTAAAACTGGTATCTGTCTTTTTAGGATCTTAATGTCTTTTCGTCAACTTCCAAATGACGATAATGCCAAAGAAATAAATTTATAGTCTTAGGCAATTTACTAGTTATTTTATTAATATTAAGAGTTAATAAATGGACCAATAAGTATGCTATTAAATACGGATACAATATTGTTTAAGCCGAATTAACAAACCTATTTGACGAGCCGAAAAAATGATAATACCTTAGTATTCGTTCTCGAATCCCGCACGTTTCAGATTCCACTCACGCACCTATAATTATATTTGTAACGTAACTGAGTTCCCCGTAAACCAACTTATTTTGGGCTGATTTTATCTGAGTTCGTATGTGTGTATGTACCTACTGACGTGTTTAATAGACTATGACATACACACAAATTTATCCTAACACATTGGACCCATCATCACTTAGAACATGTAATATTGAATTTAGTTGTAAATAACATTGAAAAATTATTCAAGAAGTAAAAAATATTGAGCCAAATATCTATCTTCAGTAGTCCAGAAAATATAAAATCTTCATCTTGTGTGTTTCTCCTCGCGTCTCATACATTTCAGGCTCACGTCACGAACCAAAAACTATATTTGTAAGTTAACTGCATTTCCCGATATTCGGTTTATTCAGGTTCATTTCGATACTTTGTGAGCGTACGAGCTGACGTATCACTTTTGACATTACAGGAAATTATACACATTTAATTTTATATAAAAAATGATAGAACCCTTCGAGGTTCGACTTATGGCACCATGGTATTTCTTAATAAAAGCAGTGTTAAACGTTATTGTGTTCTGGTTTGAAGAATATAGTAAGGAAGACATACTTACGTGACTAACATAGTCCTCAGGGTTGCGACGCATCTATAGTCGACTTAAGTAAGGACTCCAATCTTATTGACAGTCAATAACAGACTTCCATAGGCAGCAGTGGCTGTGGAGTGAAAGCTTTTTGCTACTTTTATTTCATACAAACAAATATTTATAGGTATACATTACGCCTGTTATTGACTTTATTTAAGGAGAATCACCAGCTTTCTTTAGAAATAAAATAAAACCATTTTCTTTTATTGGTTTCGTTTCTCTTAAGTGCTTAAGATACCCGGTCTCACCATTTGCATATTTTTGTTCTTTTATAAGAAATAAGCCTTTAGGGTACTAGAACTAAATCTTAAGGACCAATAGCTATATATTAGTCCAGCGCTTCTCTATGAATGACGTTTTTTTTTCGAATATTCCCTGATTTCATTCGTTATATAATGTTTTTATACAAACAGGCCTTTTGGGTTAATGGCCTTCGATACCAAAACAGATATTCGTATGATTGTTTTAATGAACAAAATGCTGTTCTTAAACTATTAACTAACCTACCGTATATTAGAAAAATGTCTCCTTCTAAACGATGTAAGAAAAATGCTTGAGAGAATTGTTAAAAAAATACGAAATTCGCTAAGTGTAGGTGATGTGTTAACCTGAACTTGGCTGGCGTGGTGGGCTTTGGCCAAACCCCTTCTTACTTTAAGAAGAATTCCGAGTCTTGCAATGGAACAAAAACGGGCTGGTAGTAATGTTACATATAGAATTGTAAAGTAAAGCAAGACGAATTGATTCTACTTCTAAGTACTGTGAATTATCCTATAATATATGAGAGATAATTCAAATTTGCAGCCATCTTTCCCCGAGTGTGCGCTTATCGACCATCCAGAAACATAATGTTATTGCTATGTACGCAGTAGCCATGGTAATGTCGCTCATAAACGATAGTTTGTATGCAAAACCTCCCATCATGCAAATTCGTCCCATAAATTAGTCGTCGGCAGCACCAAATTTGTCTAGAGATCTCATCTCGTGTTTAGGCACTGTCCGATGAGAAAATGATGTTTTAGTGGTAGCAAGTTACTGGACTATTTGGAAATCTAAAAAATTTATTATAATTAAAAAGGAGTTTAAAGGTGGTAGAGCACTTTGTGGTTCGACTACGGATGTACCACTGCCACCTCTTTTTCTGCCTAATTACGACAGTGTTCTGCTTTAAGTAGTATGGTAAAGGAGACACACTTATCAGACCGTCCTCAGGTACGATTATAAATAATCTTATCTGAAGTCGATTGCTGATGCTTTGGGCGGTAGTGGTCACTGAACATTAAGTTGACTGCATGCTCGTCTGCTACTTCCATCCTATGAAGAAAATCGAGAGCATCATCCATGCAATACGTTTCATATAAAAATCTGTTCCATATGATTACATTATATTTTAATATAGATGTTTTCCCTCCTTTGCTGGAATGAAATGTTATTTTAAAAGACATATTGGTTAATTTATTCTAGAATAATAAATGTTATGATTTCGGGCACGACCACTAATTTCGTTATATCAGATTGTGAATGATAAAATAATTCCCACAATCGTCGAACAATTTATTTTGATCCGTTCAGAGTATTCTGGCTTTATAAATCCAAATCGAAAAATCGTCGATGCGGGTGACTCGCCCGTCACCCGCCCATCAGGGCGGATATTTAATTCTTTAGAGGTTATTCCTTTGTATTCCTCCAATGGAAAAAGTTTTGCAAATTTTCGCCTTACAATTTATGGTTGTATTGCCGATTAGGTGAAATATTGAAACAACGACATGTAAATTATAATGTTAGTAATTATTGAAAACCGAAAAGAGCAAAAGTAAGAAATTTGGGTTTCGTCATTTATCCGAATTACAATATTTCATCGTTTAGAATGTTGAAAAATCTCTTTATTAGACTATTTTTATAAGATTTGCTTAGTACAAATGTAAGCCAATATAAATATTTATGTTGTGTGTTTGTAGTAAACTTGTTTAGCTAAATTTGTGAGATTATAGAACCTTAGGTTACCCCGCCTTAGGTTTTGCATGCAACTATGTAGCATACATTAGTCACCAAGGGGCCAAAGAGCCACTTATCAGAAGCCCTATCGTTTTCCAATGCCATAAAACTCGATCGAACTCCCGCCAAACCACGCCCTCTCATTCAGTGCAACCTTTTGTTCTATTGTTGGTTCTGTGCTCGTAGAATTTTGCCAAAACTTAATTTCTATTCTGCTAACTATAAATGGATTTCTTTTTTCTCCTAACTCGTACACGGTTCCTGCCATTGTGGGGAGTTGCGCGTCGGGAAACTTTTTGTTTATTGATTAGTTCTCACGTGTGCCTAATCGAATGTTCACTTGACTAGTTTTCGGAAGTTTCACTAGTTTCTTAGCAAAGTTTAACCCGTTAAGACTGGAAACTATAGGTGCAGTGTAATGACTGAGAGGTGTTTGGATTTAAGCACCAATGCTTACAAAAGATGTGATAAATGTGAATTTATTGATTGTTTTCGTTGTGAATCTGTTTGTTTAATGTTTCTTGTATTCCTTGTATATCTTACATTAAGATAACCTTATAGCTCCATAAAAGAACAAAGTCGACATGTCATACAGAAAATTTCTTTTCTTTGAATCTTAACATTTCCGCCATCTCTGTGTCGGTTATTATTTCAATCAAGTAAAAAAAACACCTTCATTCATTACGTTTCTAAAAGCAAATATAAAAATATAATAAAAGCGAAAGACAACGAATTCACAATCATTCATCTCAATTGATACTGATAATGGATTCGGTCGGAATCAAGATTGGGAAATTTTGATATTACTCGAATCTTTTTATGAGGAAAAATATTTAGCCTCTCAATCACGTACTCGTATTAGGAGAAAAGAGTCTACAATGTACGTAAAAATGGCTGACGAGCCGAGATAAGCCCTCCGCCAATCAGAGAGAGCTGATTGCAGGAAAAGTAGAGCCCGCTTGACAGCGAATGCTTACAATACAGTAAATATTTCTTAATATTACATTGCAATTGAGTACCGTTCGAGCTTTTCCTTTAGTTAGTTGCGGCATGGTTTTTTGAGTTGCTGGTTTTAAATTCTTCGTCGAAAAATATCCATTGCGATATATATCTATCACTAACTTCCTCTTATACATATTTACCCTTACGCAAACGTTTATCAATATGAGAATTACCCATTTTATATTAATTCCTAAAGTTGTGGTTTTGCCGGAACATTGCGTCAAAAATGGTTCAGCTGTTTCACTGATTAACAAAAACAGACAGACATTTTAATAACTAGTGGTTTCGATTTCATGAAATAATGCGAAAAAGTAGCAGGTGTACCAATAGTACTTCTAGGGATCTTTTGGTCAGAAATTGTAAGCAAGACCTACATTATGACAATGTAATGGCACGTAGGTGTGGTTCCATGCAAAGCTTAAATAATGACAAGTAGTTCAAAACTGAAAAACATGATTTTAACCACATTTAGCTGTACTTACAAGGGTCTCTTTGGATGGGAACTGTACCCAAGACTGTGTACCAGTATGTTGCCACACTTGTTTGTTAAAATACTTTCCCCTAGTGCAAGAGACGGCCGCATCGACCGCGCGGGCCGCATTGCCAAACCACAAGCCGCTCTTCTTGGAATCCTGCCATTGTACGTGATTGTACGAAGATTGTTTGCATGTAAAATGTTTGGATATATTGTTATTGGCAATTCCATTTTCTCCGCTCGTTCTTTCAATCAAGCGCTCTATCTTATGTGTGCGAGTTTCCGCTTTATTATATTGTATACTAGCTGTAGCCTAGTAAGTCAATTTGTTACTGTTCAATGAGTTCGCACGGTTTAAATAATCTGTACTATCTCAGCTACATAATTTCATATAAGAGACAGATGCTGCTATGGCAGTGCTAAACACTGTTGGTTTCGTTAATATGTGCAAAAAGTTTAATTTCTACCACTACATCTATTCTTCCCGATCATACTTATTCACTCATAGGTACATAAGAATTACAGCGTAACTGTGATCGATTTGTATTACAACTTCTATTCTATTGTATTATATGAAAGTACTTCTTGTTGGCTTTCTATATCGCGGGTTTCGCGCCTTTTCGCTGCTACTCTAGTATAAAAATACCCGAAATTAAATCGTATCACACCTCAATTCAAACGCATTGTCCAAATAGTTTTTGATAATTAAATTCTTCCGAGCGACCCGGTCTCGACCCACGATAGCTTGGCCGAATGCCACTTCCGTCTGTTTACACCAATATTTACTTGCCATACAAAATGAGAGTGAGCAAAAACTAAGTCTCGCGAAATATATATCGCGTCGTATCGTTGCTGCGATTTGTATCGCATTCAAGAACCTCTTGGCACTTTCGCCAACAGCATTTTATTGGTTTGTTTTCGTTCCAAAAGCTGCAGAATTTTTCTTAGTTTGCCATTTGAATCGAAAGTATTTTCTCGTTTTTTATTTTAGCGTGAACACTTAAATAATTTTCGAGTGACTCACATCTAAATATATGGAGTTAAATTCGCTAATATATTATTATGTAACGGGTTCATATCATCACTGGAAAGGCATAAAAAATAACACGTCAAAGGGCTTTTCGACGTGTGTCATTTTGCCTTTCCAGTGACGATATGATAAGTGCTTTCGTATAAAAGGAACCCAATTACAGGGACATACTAGGTTTCTAGAAATAAGTTTAAAAAAAAATATTTTTACGCTAGCCTCTCATTCAGTAACCTGGTAATATTTGAATACAATATCGTACATGTCGTGATTTCAGTGATTGACTCAACCGGTTGGTCTCGGTTATAATAAATTATCCTGTTTCGTTTTACTGTTGAATATACACAAATTTAAATAATGCTTCTCAACAGTACAAATATTCCAGATGCTGACGTCTGACACTTATACTAATGAAACATCCCGTTTTATTATGGTTTTGGGGCAGAATTGCGAATACAAAAATTGACATTGACTGATGCTCTGCTACGTTAGATCTGATCCTTTAAATTAGAAAGGGTCGCTTGGAAAAATTTGATTCACTTTTTCTTGTGAGATATTTTTGTGATAAGCCTTGTTTAGACTGCTGGTGTTTGTTTTATTTTTGACAATGTTAAAGTGTTTTTTTTTTCACGATTTGCCTTTAAATCTTTTATATTGATTTTTCTAAGCAGAAATTATTTAAGCTAAATGGTATTGACGAAGCGATTGTTTATATTGATTATTCCCTTTTTGGTGACGAATACTAACCGGCGTCCTTATTTCAGTTATAATTTAATTGACAGCAAGAGGAATAGAAAAGGGGATTACAGGAATAATTCGCTATGGCTTTCCCCCATACTCCTTTAGAATGTCATAGAATGTTTACAATGTCATGTCAAACAGAGTAATCAAATTATCAAATTATATAAATCGCCAAATGTAGCGTTTTGACAGAAAGAACACGACGTCAAGTTTTCTATGAGACTCTGTATAAAGTGTCGAAAATGCTTTTATCTAGTGTCCCCGTCGGTTTCGATGTCGTAACTTAAATTCACTTTAGAAACGATAACTTAAACGAAACATGACAAGCGTGACCCAGTTTGACACTTCTCGGAAATGCAACAGCGTTATTGCTTACAGGAAGTTCCTTGCAAGTGTCAAAGGATTCAGCGAACACGCTGAGAAGAATTTTAGTCCGATCCGAACTTTGTAGTCTTTGCCCGTTTGAAAATATACAATGGAATATTTACTTGGTTGTAGTTATGGAAGATGTAAGATATTTTTCCGTGCTGTTTTCTTTGCATTGATTGATAAAAAACATTAAAATCTGAACTGCGCAGTCACGTACATTACAAGCTTATCATAGGAGTGAGGAGAACGTTGCCCAGTAACGGGACCTTGAAAGGTAGTGGCCAATAAAATAAACGGTGAAGACGAGATATTAAAATAGACGGCTACGTCTAATTTATTGTACTTACTTTATCAAAATAATTCAAATAGTTTTCTGACATAAATTATAGGATTTATGACAAAAAAGGCGCAATGTACCACTCAATATAACAGCAATGCAGAACTCAAATTATTTTGACGTCAAATTTTTTGAGTCGTTTGCGCACCGATCATTATTATTCTGCACGTGTAGATAGATTCACTATCTGTTTCAATACGTTTCAGTGCATCGTGCATTAATATCTTACTGCGAGCCAAATTCGTTATCTAGCTGACCTGCTCACTTTCGTTCTGTTATAATATTCACCTTACTTTAAATACTAAAGAAAAACTTCGGGTAACTTACGATGATTTAGTGAGAATAATATGACTAGATAGTAGAATGAATGATTTGAAATGTGTAATTATTTCATACGAAGTATGATTTTTATACACTAATTACGCCTAACTAGGATTCGATGTGTCATGAATTCCCGTATGATGAAACAGCCACCCAATCCCTAACAGTCCAAATTCTAATTAAATATGTATATGGACAGGGATCAAATCAAAATCCTCAATAATATATATGTGGGTACCTACGAGACAACTGTATACCTGTCTTAGTAAGTATATGTGTTTATAATCTTCATAATTGTAAAATATTTCTAAAATTAAACTTCACATTTTCTCCATATTATTTTTATCGTATTTGAAATGCAATCAATACCAAAAATACTAGAGACAGAAAGTCAAACACAGGTTATTATTTTTTAAGTATGATAGCTTATATTATCTTACGAATAATTCTAAAATATTTCAAACTACATGTTACTTCGGATGATTTTTAACGTACGATATTTTATACGTAAAAATAATACAGTTATTAATTTTATATGTTCTTACAGATATATGTACCTACGTATGGATGTATACTTAAGTTATACATAGAATTCTTTTAAAGCTACAATAATTCCACTGTATGGTAATAATTCGTAAATGTCAAGTTTTCTAAGTTACGTATGTCAAAGATTATTGAAATATCTATATGTATACAATGAATTGAAGATAACTGCGTTCGGTACTACATTCATGTAAGTGTTAGTAATTCGATACGCATATTTAAATGCATGAAAATAATCATGTTTTTTAATTGTCATTATTCCAAAATGGCCATGAAATTTTATATCTCACGATATTTTATATGTCACCGTGAAACCTTTTGTACCCCGATCATGGGCACGTGTCCCTGCGACCACTTTAGCGACCGCTCCTGATTTTGTTGTTGTTCATTTATTTTTGTTTTGTTGTCTGTGGGGATGTGGTTGTTGCAATCATATATATCCAATTACTTTAACTCTATTTGCTTCATACGTTGTGGTGATTCCACCGATTTTAATTTATTGTTAACTCATCGAGATAATAAAACCTTATTTACGAGTACTTTCTTAATGTAATGTGAAACGTGTACCCGATTCATGGCTCCATAAAACTCCGAAATCAATACGTAGTTCAAAAGAACGCTTTACTCTTCGCTAAATCGAAGGACTTAGAGGAACGTACGATATGAGTGCCAGACTGAAAGCAATATATCGCCTTGCGAAAAATTTGAAACTGTGCCTCCACCGAAATGATATTGGGACAGTTGTAATCGAATTCGAAATGTAAGTGACACCTGTCGACTTTGGAGATTTATGTCCCGCCGTAGAACGTAATAGGTAACTAGATAAATATAGGATTTTAAAAGATGGTAGAACCCTTTGTAGTTCGACTCCGGCGGTACCACCGTCACACTTATTTCTG
>DWRA01000941.1:0-19857 GCA_018250295.1 Spathilepia clonius | reverse complement strand
AAACATTTTTGTAAATTACATTTTATGTATATATAATTTTTAAATAAATTATAATTTTATTTTGTCATCATAATTAGACATGAATTAATTAGTTAACGAATGAATGAAAACAATAATTAACGATTACCAACTTAGTAAGAAATATTTGGCAGATGTAATATTTATTCTATTTCAACTACTTTTTATTATAATATATCTTATTTACATTGTACGTAAACATAAGTTTAATATTTTAGCTCTATTCTAGTCGGAATTACATTTACATTTATCTAATTTCTCGGTACAACGCGTGCATAACAAGAATACGTGTGAGAAATTATTACCTGCATTTTTATAACAATTGAGATGGGTACCTGAGATGGAGCTAGTAATTACCAATTATATAATGTACATAATTATAGTAACTGAAGATAAATATTCCGATTCGATTCGAAAGTAAGATATGCGTACCGGAGCAAAAACATAATGCCAGTGATTGGCAAATCTGTAATCACTAGTTAATTCTAATACGTATTATCTTTAATTACGTTCGCAATTGCTTCGGAACATAAATATAATAGGTTTGAATTGTTTTACGATGATATTAATAAACCATTTCCGTAAACAGATACTCACGACAAGAGAAAGAGAAATTATATTCTTAGGTTTAAATTATAGGTTCCAAATTTAGTAGTAATGATACAGTGAAATCACAGATGAGCTAACAAATAAAATTATGCTTCAATTCAATAAAAGTAAACAATTTTACTTGATTACATATTTATCTACGTTTCAATAACATATTATTGTGCTTAAAAGGTGAAGGTTGTAACTTTTCATTCAATAACGATATTTTAGATACCACTGAAGATAAATTTATTTAGATCTCTGCGAGCGGATCGAACTCGGAATCCCCTAAATGCCAGAGCAGTGTATTAACCACTGCGCTATGACATAACGAAAACAGCAAGAGCTAAATCTTGTATACCTACAAGATTTAGCGAAAAAAATCAAGTAACTCGCACTTAGCTACTACTTTTAAAATCTCCAGAGAAAGTAACATCAAAGTAGCAGTACCATACTGCACGGTTAAATAGTCCCGCTAGATTGTCGCAAAGTTTATTTCTCTGCTTGCAAGTTCCGTTAATGACACACAATCAGCTTATGTTGTTTACTGTTAAATAAACGTATTTTAATGAATATAAACAATCAGAGTTACGATTAATTTATATGGAATGGAGTGTAAAGCAAAATTAACAAAAATGTAATCTTTTATTGTCGTTTTAATTTATTTTTAATGTTCGGACGTAAATTTAAGTATCAGTAAGATTGTGATTAAACAAAATAAAATGTTGACTCCAATGTAGATGTTGTTTAAGAAAGTAACATATTAACAGTTATACAAAATGTTTACGGGGAAATTACATTTTAGTACGTGTCAAAAGTAGTTTTTAAACAAACAAGAACTATTTACAAGTGGCTAAATGTGGTCGAGCTCTTCGTTTGATTTCTAAGGGCATCATCGCCACAACTACATATTTTCCCCTCAAAACAGCGGTGTTAAGTGCTGCTGAGTTCTGGCTTGAAGGGTGTAGGACTAGTAGTGGTCACTTACCATCAGATAGATTGTACTTCTATATCACAAACAAAGCACAATCGAATACAAACAAGTTACTAATAAACTCTGTTCAAAGAGTTCGTCGTGACCATTAATTGAAATTTACGTTAGCCCGTACATTGTAAAGTTTAACTCAACTTTAACAACTTACCTATCTTATTCTTGTAATATTATTATGTAACAATGTAACATCTCTATTAAAAATGGAACTATTTAACAATAATGTTAAAATTTACAAAAAAATAACAATAATATTAAATCTAAATTTACAAAATTTTCAAGCTTCAATTACATTAAATTGAGCAGTTCAATCAATCCAATTTAATTATGCAATATTCAATATTCATTAAATTCATTGTTCTGTATTTCTGCTTGAAAATATATCGGTGATAAATAATAACTTATAAGACTTAATGGAATTATTTTTGTAGATTAAAAACACAATTTATAGTAGGTATATACTGATAAAATAAGTCAATGAAGGCATGAAATATTTGAATAAATTCGTAAGTAGGTATTTTAATGCGTACGAAACTTATCTCTAGTGGTAAGATTACATTTATGACAACGTATTCACGACGTGTACGTAATAATTTATATATTTATGTTTTGCGAATTTGTCTGCTGTTATTATACATGTACCTAAACTAAAAGTTCTTGCAGAACTTTGCATTGGCATAACTAGTCCTTGTATTAGATTCATTGTAGATTACACGATATTGTGAATTTAACTTTTATTGCTGTCAAATTATATTTATACCATTTTTAAGACATACAAATTTCAAACGAACATGCAGTCTATCTGTTGTTAAGTGTCCACCACTTTCTATAGATATCTGTAATCAAACTTGGATGCGATACGTCGGCATAAGCATTACTACCAAAGAATTACTCCTGTTATTAATAATACAATTTTTCAATTATTAGTTGACATGAATAATCAATTTATTCATTGTTTTGCAAGATCGAAAGATCGATTCGAAGATAGAAATTAGACAATTCCTGTCAACAAAAAATCTACGAATGTCGACCAAAAATAAGATTTAAAATTAGTTAACAATTTAAAAATTATCAATAACGGACTAAGTCACCAACTTGTATGTTTTGCCCCTCAAATCAGAATACAGCAGTTCTTAACTTTGCATTTAATAAGACAGCAATATGTTGCATATGGTCTTTCCAATTTACATCTATTTAAAAAATATATATCGGCTCTAGTACCTTCTTACTGTAGACAGCTACCTACCTCGTTCAGGGGCGTTCATAGGCTTTGCACGACAACTTTCACTTTATTTTCACAAAAAACGGACAGACACGATTTGCCTACGTCTTTGTTATTACATAAACAGATATACAATTGATAATAATCAGGCTGGCACTAACATCTTATCGTCAGTGTTCATTACACCTGCGTAAAAGGTGCCGCGTTATTCCAAAATATATAAAGTAAATATAAATAAAAACAGTTTCATGCTAATATTTTGTGTTAGAAAATGGCAGTTGATTTAAAATGAGATAGGAAATAGTGTTTATGTAATCCGTATTAGTTTGTAGTTGTAATCCGTATTACTTATGTTTTGTTTTCATAATGGATTAAGTGAATATATTTTTAATCAAATTACTTTAATAAATCAAGGTTTACACGTATTTCTAATAACGTGATAGTGATATGAAATTTATCAAAACAGTGCGAATTTGTTTGTTTTATCAACTTAAGCTGCGTGCGTAAATGTTTAGAATGTAAATACTTGTGTGTTACACTTTGATTAACATTAGATAGTAGTAATAGATATCGTACAACAGAGTTCTAAATATAACTTTAATTAATTAACAGACGCGTGCGTAACAGGCGTTATTCGATATTTTCGGGATACAAAATATACTGTAATGGATGAAGAACGTAACACCCTAAAAATTACAAATATTTTTACAAGAAGATATATATGTACATTGATGTTTTGTAAATAAGCGCATGTGCGGATAAAATGGCATTTATTTCGTAATCCCAAACAAACTTCATTTACTTTAGTAAAGTAATAAGTAAGTTAGTAAGTAACTTGAGTAATAGTAATAACGATAACAGGCAATGAAGTGAAAGTGAGAAGTCACTGAAAGTTGTAACAAGATTATTTTTTTCAAGTTAATTTTACACGAAAGCACAACGTTGCACACTATGCTTTCTATAAATTTATCTCTCTTGGAAATCGTATGATGCGTTTTAAAATATAATCTTACAAAAAATAAAGGGTACGTCAGCGTATGAATTACCGTAGTACCTCTTTATATTGTGGTATTATTTTGCTTACAACCACAAATAATTATTTAAATAAATAAATTTTATTCTTAATAGATGCGACGATAGATATTTTTAGCTATACATATATACAAGAAATATACTTAATATTTGACATAATTTTACATTTTATTCGCGCCATCTATACTCTTGTGTAATAGGCTGTTATCGATCTTGTTATGACCGCGTGATATATCGAATAACCGGATATAATTTCAAAGAGATTATAAACGTCGTCTCATATTCATCAAAGATTCCAATGGAATTTTATATATACAAACATTTGAAGGATGCATTGAATTTAATTAATTTAGGAAATGCCCACTTAGTTACTTAACATCAGGTTACAACCGTCCATTAGAGGATCAAGGATTTTCATATAGGTAGCTTGACCGAGCCGAAGGAAGGCTTTCAAAAACTCTGATGGCGAAAAAAATGTCCACGCGAGATCGGTCACTGAAACGATACAACTCTGTAGTTATAAGTTAAGTGTAGTAAAGGAGACACAATTAGGTATGCGGGGCATTCTAACTTCGTCCTCACGGGTAGTAGGTAACGCAAATGTGACCGACTTCAAGTAGAGCAATCCTATCTATGGTTAACTACAAATGTCCCGGACACTTATCATCAGGAGAATTGCATGGTTGTCTGCCTAAGGCCAACAGCCCTTGCAGGGCAAGGCATGCTGCCCTTGAGGTCTAAGTATGTCTCCCTTACCACACCATTCTAAATAGAACATCTAACAGCCTAACTCTGCTGTTATTAGGCAAGTATTTTTTATTGAATCAATTCTAACCATAAAATGAACTGTGATAACTTTAAAGTAGGTCAAGTTAATAAAAGTTACTTAATACCACAAAACATGTGATTTTTACGATTTTCTTCGTGATCGTTCATCTTTCGACACTATCAGTATTATCATCTCCACAGAAACGACCTTGACTTTCATGATCTTTTTGCCATTGACATAAGGTTCATATTTCTCTATAGAAACTAATCTTACGTCAGTAACCTTTGATGTGACTGTACAAGGTTTAACTGATCCACTAAAACAAAAGCAAGCGTTTAGGTTGTAGGTACTTAATATCTTAGATAAGTAAGTACTTACTATCCTATGGCAGATGGAGAAACATATTTCTTTTAAAATAGACTAGCATAGGTACCTACCTAGGTACATACCTATGTACCCTGAGGTACCTATGCTAACTCTGTGGATTCTGGATATTTTATTCTGGTACTGGGTATTTGTTTACTACTTTTTGTGTCTAAATAACCCACAAGTCAGGGAATCCTGTTGTTGGGCTACAAATGTAAAAAGTTTTTTTTATTATTTTTTATTTTATATCAGCTAAGATGCAACTTATAAAATACGCTAAATTTATATTATATATTATGTTTATACCTATCATCGCATTTGTTATCGACGTTAGATAAGATTTCCAGTTTATTTGGAGTTTTTTTTTGTATATCCATGGACAGCAATCTTCTCTTAATATTAGGTAGACTATATAGTTATATACTGTTTATAATTCTATCATTAAATAATTGAAAGGGGGCTAAACGGTTTGTATAAACAATCGGAAATTAAATTAAAATTAATATAAAGCCAGTAACATTATCACGACCTTAATCGGTATATAAAAAATCTCATTCAAAATATGTATAGAATTCTGTGAAATTTCTCAAGCGTTTGTGCAACCTGAGATTTCTCTATTGTACTCAGATAAGACTGAAGGTCTACTTCAGAAAGTAAAATGTGTTAAAATAATAACTCTGATATACATTGTAAACAATTCATATCACTTGGTAAGATCAGTTTTACTGCAACTAATATTAGGGACTCAGGCCTGCCATTTATCCGCGTTGGAGCGTCTTGGTGAAGTTCACTCCACGTAACTTCTAAATGTATGAAAACTCATTCCGAATAAAGGAATATACAAAAGCACATACAATTATGAAATGTTAAATTGAAGGGCGAAGTTATAGATATTGAAAACAAAATCATATCATTCTATACAAGTTCCGTAATAACACTGCGCAGACATGGGTCGTGCATGTCAAAATCCTGTAGGCTACAGAAAAATATGATTTCGTCTAACACGACACGTTCAATATATCTATACTCATGAGCGCTAAAGACCACTTAAGATCAGGTAGGCAAATACTCATTTACTGACTATGACATAAAATAGATACACGAGATATTCCAACTTAGTCTGTAGGAGCTACAGCGCACATGCTATTAACATATGTACCTACCTAAGTGCTGCACGGTAATATTTTACGTACCCTGGCAGGTATCAAATAAGAAAAATATCACTACTTTCGCTCCTTATCACCTTTACTGATATTTATATTCCGTTTAGATGATACTTGCTGATATTTGAGTATAGTATCTGACGTGAATAATGAATTAATAACCTCTCAACAAGTAGGTATTAGGTAAGTCGTTATTTAATCAGTTTAATTGCAACTATTTCGTACCTCTTCGCTGTTCACAGGTCTCTCCTTAACACTGAGAGGGCTGTTCTCTTTGTGAACATAGTAACTAATAATATATTCCTCTATAGATACATTTACATACATTTTCTGATTTTATCTTCATCAATAACCGCAAACAATCCTGAATGATTTTACATGATCGAAAAGTCTCGAATAAGTAGGTACAATCTTATAGGTACCTTTAACAGTGTTAACGCGGTTATCTCAGAAGATAGATATGGATAGATACGTGAAAGATAACAAAAACACATCTTGCACAAACCGATTCACTCTCCCCGGGCAAACAAAGAAAATTGTTTAGATAACTTAAACAAATACGTTTATTGATTGGAACAATTAGTTTCTGATTCATTCATTGCTATCAGTTCAGTTGTAATTACACATCTAGCTGTTTCATACATCAAACACAACATCGGACGTACGTAGATAAGATTGTGATATTTACAAATGGCTAACAAAAATTAGATACCGGTGACCTCATGTTAAGACTAACTCCAGGGATTCAGATTCTGTAGTCGTTCTACATCGATCGTGCTGAATATCTGTTACTGTGTCGTGATATCTATCGATTGCCCTGATAATTTAACCACGTGAGTATTTTTATAGCTATTGTATAGATGCGGAACGATAAATCTGTGTTTAGAGTTATCGATACGTGATTTTATGAACAGTATTGTTTGAATCAGCTTTCTCTGTGTGAATGTTAAGTATTTTTTTCATCGATGAACATAAATATATTAAAAATGTTCCAATAGATAATAATGGTAAACAATTTACTGTTTTAGAGAATTATCTCTATATTTCGTTTATATATTTATCAATAAATTCAGGTACCGAAAAATCTTCAGATACGAAGACACTTTTTAACTTAAGAATCGGAGTTAAAATTTTTTGCTTGCTAAAAAGATTTAATCTTTTAGCACTCTCAGAGCATGTGTAAATAATATGTATTTATGTCTTTAATATTATGTCAGTTCAGCTGTACTGATCCGTCCTAGGACAGTAGGTACATTCCTATAATCTCTTTTGGCGTGTAATGCTTATCTATTGACTAGTACTATTTTATTTTTTAGAATTTTAAGTGTACCTTCTGAATTAATTCCAAATTAAAGTACTTCATGACAGACATATCAGAAATAATTATAAAATAACTTAAATCTTTTGGATTTTATATTATCAATTATTTACTATCAACTACATATTCAACTGCCAATTTGTAACACGTGATTTAAAAAACAACAGCATGTCGTGAAAGATATTGTTTTTTATGAGCGTGAAGTTAAATAAATGATGGCCACTTTAATTCGAATTTAAACAAAGAAAATGTCCGACTCAATTGAAGAGCTGTCGAAGCGATACGAAGAAAATGTTTTATTCCGTGAACATTCAAGGAGTATCGGTTAGTATTATGCAATCCATAACTGGGAAGGAGGGCAGCATAGATACCCCATGGCGTCACTCTAACGCAGTTTGGTAGAGAAGCGTAAGGCGCTGTATTATGTGGTTATATTGTGCTAAAATCGTAACTCGAATCAAGCGTTTTCAAAAGGCATTCGACAAGTTTTAACGACTGCTATCCAATTATAACAATCGGAACCGAAGAATTAACGTGCCCTCCGAAGCAAGGAAATCTACCACCAACGATGCTATGATTGAAACTTTTAAAAATCGATAACTTTCAGTAGCGTTTAGGTATCCATAAGTTGCAGCAACTACTAAATAAGGTGAACCACAAATTTTACTTTTAAAACATAAAATGTGCCAATATTTGACCAGTGTGCGGTTTGGCAGTGATCGATCGATCAAAACAAACCGTGGTTAGCACGCGAGTGATTAGGTTTGACGTGCCTTAACATACGGCGCTGTATTTTAAGTAGATATATGTAAAATTCAAGTACATATAATTGATAATTTCATTTAATAATTTAGTAAGTATTACATAAGAACCACTGCAACTATATAAAAGTAGATTTTATGAAGCGAAACAAAATAGAGAAATATTCTAATTTCAATTAGTGAATACTCGAAAGCACCCGCTTACTAGCGACGCGTGGGTACGCACACTTTCACGTTTAAGTGCATGAGCCATGCATGGGAAGAAAAAAACTGTTGGACATTTGCAGTAAACGAATATCATAAAGGCGCTTAACATGTTTATGTACATATACGCCATATACACTTACTTTGTCTCAATGCTGTGCCGAGATCTTTTAAGGAAAGAAAAGGAAAGAAAAAGAAAAGGAAATCTTTTTCCTCAAAAGGAAATATCTAGTTTAAGCCATTATTCACAATGATTCATAAACTTACATATCTTCAGAATTATTAAGGAATCCAGGAATGATACACCAATGTTTTCTTACACTACCTACTAAAGGTATAATACTTTAAAAATGAATGTCCCTAAAAATGAAGCCCGGACCTGCCCGGTATTAAGCAGATGGCAGGTTATCAATGCTTCTCTATGCTTCTTTGCTTAATAAAATTTACTTTCCAGGGTTGTTCCCAATCCCCGAGTACCCGGAGTTTGAGGAGCGAGGCATGTGGTCAACCGCCCTCGACGCCATCTTGACCACGCTGCGGTACCTCGCGCCCGCCACCCTCCTCACCCTGTTCTGGGGGCAGCAGAGCTTCCTGTTCAAGTTGTTGAAACACATCGACTCAGCATTCCGAGCTAGTGAGTAGAATCTAAATGCACCTTTAATACACATGCTGAAAAATTCATACAGTGTATTGAAAAATCTTGACGCTTTTAAAACTTTCAATTTTAGGATTAGCTGTAGGTTACGTAAGTAATATGGACGTACACGTAACACACACACGTAACACACAAAAGAAATAATAAATTACAAAAATTACTGTCTAAAAGATTTATATCGTAAATGAACATTACATTTAAGCTAACAAATGTTAAGATTAAAATATATCACATACCGATCTTTTTATAGATATTTCGTGTTTAGAATAAGTAGTGCATTGTATAATTTATTATTACACTTCTTATCCGCGTAAATTAAAAAAATATATCAAAACACTAATTTTCTTTACCCTCTCTGAGTATCTAAGACATAACAAGTGCAACATTATACAAACATTTTTTTGTTAAAAGCACAAAGAACGAACGCGTCAATGATTGGATGAACGAATGAAAAATACAAGAAAAATTTGTCTCCTTCCAGTCGTATTCTCGAGTGACGAACAGAAGCAAGCAGTACTACAATGGCTGGCAGAGGTGGGGCCAGTGAGGGTGGAGCACTTGGACACGGTGTGGCGGCACGGCTGGATCCTGTGCGGCGTGCTGGACGGGGCGTTGCCCGGCGCATGCGCAGGCCACCCGCCCACGAGACTCTCCTTGAAACATGCGCAGGCGATCGCTGATCATTACCTAGGTGTCGAGCCAGTGAGTTAGCTTTTTAGGAACTTTTATTTGATAAAATACTTTTTTTTCAAAGAAGCAATTGAGCGTTAAAATTTACTACGAAATGATAATTGGCCATTGCCCAATAACGCCTAAAGCAACAACAGGTAAAATTTTAGCCCTGCCTAACGTGGACATGATTTTGCTAAGGCTGACAATTAAGGTATGCGTCGAAAAACTTCTTTATCTTAAAAGAGCACAATAGTGCTTAACACTAATGTCATTAAATAATATTTGGTGCGGCACAAAATATTCTACCCACTTAATATAATTAAGTCAAAATAAAAAAAGGAATGTTTCAGATATCAATGAAATATCTCATATAAACGATTTTACTTTCGTCAATTAATATTTGAAAGCTACTCGCAAACCATTCACAATTTTATTGTCATGCAAAAAGCCGGCCATTTTCACTAAGTATTTTCTAAGATTTGCGGTTAAGCACATTCTCTTTTACAGTAGGTAATATAACAGTTGCAATATTTTTTTACAGTTAGGAAACCATTACTAAGTTTACTAAATGTCGTCAACTGGAAATATTTCCACACGTGTTTTATCATATCTTTGTCTACTTCAGGTGTTCACTCGTCAAGAACTCGAATCAAGCGACGCATTAAGCAGACACCAAGAATGGAAGTTAGCGACATATCTGGATCGCATTCGCCTCGCACTTTCAAAATTAACACCTGCAGTTTCAAGACCACCATCACAGAGGACGTCCCCAGATAATAAACTAGAGAGTCAGGTGACCCTCGATTACGTTGCAAAAGGCTCCGGGTTAACGGCAGCACAAGTCAATAACAAAGTATATTTCAAGATATACCCCACAGCTCAACAATCCCTTGACCCAGGAGAAGTAACCGTTTTAATACGAGGACCTAAAGATACGTACGGCATGGCTATACTCCCCCCTATACTGGGAAAGGCGCAATTAATACGACATAAACTCCTGGGACTGCAATCGAAACCAAGTTTTACCGAGAACGCATTACCCATAACACAGGGTGCGACGTACTTGAGAAACTATGGAAAAAACGACATGAATAAAACTTATTTCATTCCGAAAACTAAATACGACATAGAAATAGACGTTGAAACGAGAAAAGATCACGCTAGAGTAGGTTACATTGTAAATTTTATAGGCAAATATGAAATATCTATAACGAGTCGAGGTCAAAGCATCGTCGGTTCTCCATTTAAAGTAACCGTTTCGAATAATATTCTAAGAACTTTAGAAAAAGATAGTTTCTGCCTAGAGGACGGTGAGGAAATAGATATTGTAGACGTAAAAACGGACCGAAAAGTAGTATTAAGGATTGTTGATTTTGTCACAGAAAAGATGTTACTAAAAGAAAATGGTTGCTTGGAAAAAATTACCGATGAGGAAGCAAAATACTTGATGGAAACTGATAATGATATTTCAAATTTCAAATCGAAACTCAGTCTTCACGATAAACAAGAAACGGACGAAAATAAACAAAAGAGAAACAGGTTCAACTATGCTGCACAGAAGATTATCAAAATGAATCGGGTTTGTCATATATTCAATGATCTCAAAAATAAAGGACCATTATTGCCAGAGAAGAAATCTACTGGTGTTTTACAAAAATCGCAACAAGACATACCAGATATCGTTAATTCTACATTTAGTGACAATAACATGCACGCGTATATGACGCCAGAAAAACAAGGAAGAATAATTATTCCTGAAAGTATATCAGTGTCCATAATGACTGAAAAATCTAAACTTTATCAAGAAGACAATCAAAGCTTAAATGAAAGTGAAACTGACACAGATATCATATTTCATAGTCCAGATTATTTGGAAAAATACAAAATAATGCGAGATCCATTTGAAGACGATGAATTGTCAGTGGACACAACTCAGTCATCAAATAATCCATTTATAACTGATATGTATACTGAAAATTACACAACGGAGAAAAAATTAGGCGCATTTTTAGCTACTGAATATGAAACGAATAATTTACAAAACGAAGAAATACAAAACAGCTTACGAATACCGCATCAAAGTGGAAATCTTGCTTCACCTAGCAATCCGTTCGTTGATGTTGATGTAGTAAATTTAGAAAGGCCTAAATCGCCTGTATTTAAACTGACCGGTGAAATACCTAAAAGAGAGGGTATCACTGAAGAAATTCTTGGAAACGAATTTATAAATCCCTTCTTTACGCATCATCACCCATCGAATCAGTACACTGAAACAGAAACACTCCCTGTAACAGATTTTATTATTGGGGCACCAGTATCCTTGCCACCAATAGTTAGAGCGACGTCACCAGAACCACACTTAGATTCCAGTGTACTTAGTGCAGATAGCGGTATCCTAGATATACAGAAGAACAAAAAGAAAGAACTCAATACAGAACCTGAAAATTTATCTGAATCATCTTCTACAGATATAAAGTTACAAAGCGAAATAAGTTCATCAGGTCACTCTTCATTTCATACTACTAGTTCATCAAATGATTCTTATCAAGGCAAAGTAGTGTCAAATATACCTCTTCCTAGTGTATCTCCTAAGAAAGATATGTGGGACTCAGCTTATGTAAGTATAGATGACAACAACAGTTCTCCAGACAACAATAATAATGATAATTCCTTACCTGAGCCCCTTAGTAAACCGGTGTTTCCTCCTAGTGACGAATTGTCATCTATGGGACCAGCAGAAAGAGAAATATGGGAAACATGTAGTGAATTAAAAGAAGAACATACAAATACATTGAAAACGCATGAAGAACCCAGAATAAACAAATGGGACAGCAAACGACCAACCTTTACTCCGATCATCGAAGAAAATGATAGGAGCCTGTATACAGACATGAAGGATTCTATAAACGAAACTGACACTGATCCAGTAACAACTGCTTTTTCTGAACTAAACGAAATATTCGATGACTATTTTCCACAATCTGAAAATGGTTCCACAACAACAGAATATAATAAGATACAAAATGTTGAGATTGAGTATACAATCGAGAGCAATGAAGTTTGTGTCGATTCGGCGTCTGAAGAACGGTCAGATGTGAAAAGACAAGTACAAGAGTTAGAGGGAATGATTTCTGAGGTTCAGGCAAGCGTTACTGAATCAGATTCAGCAAGTCGAATCCTTCATGTCGAAGATAACGATAATAATAAACAACACATTCCAGTAAATAAAGATGAAACACAATTTGGTGATCATAAGCAATCCAATATCGTATTAGAAAGGAAAAAGTACTGGGACGAAAAAATACGCCAAATTCAAGTCAAAACAGATGAAATGAAAGCACAACAGAAAATGAGAAGAGTTTCTTCAAAACCCTTAAAACATAACGATTCTTTGAGTAAAAAAAAGGGAAAACAAATGATCAAGAACTTTCTAAATGCAAGCGAAGAATATCAAAAATATTCTAAGCCTGTTAATATAAAGCAAACAGACGAAACTATCACGAGGAAATCCCCTACCGAAGATCAAATGCCAGACATCAGACTTGTCGAAAAATGGAAGAATTTCTGGGATAATAAGCTTGAAATTGAAAAAGAAACGGAAACAGCTATCTGGAGACCAAAATCGGCACAAAAAAAAGAAAAACCAATATCAGTGGAAAACTTACCACCCAGTTTAGAACATAAAGATTTGTCTACAGACGAGGTTGATCAGAACTTTGATTCCCCTATCAAACAAGAACTTCCCGAAGAAGTATTTAGAGCGTTTGAAACAAGTCCAAAAAGATTTTTTGGTACATCTAGAAATCAGATTTTAAATAAGATAGACACATTTTTAGGGAAACCCAATATTGATGATAATTCTTCCAGCAAAAATTGTGAGATTAGTCGTGAAACTGGCTTAGTATCTAGTCGTATATCTTTATTCCACAATATATCTCAAACTGAAGAATTGCCATGGGCACAAAGAAAAAGCCAGTCACTGCATAATTTACATCAACAAAGAGATAATGATAAAGATTCAATTATTAAAAAAACAAACGCAATAAAAGTAGATGACAATACCCATAATATAATAGAAACGATTACATGTAAACCCGAACCCTCCGAAATTGTCGATAATTCAAGCTACCAAGACGTTGCTTTATCAGATGACAACATCTCTGAAATAATCACTGATACACAATACAGCTCTAATGAAACAAAAATAGATGAGGGGATAAAGAAAATTTGTGTCAAAATGGCCATAAAAGAGTTTAATGATTACAGCCAACCAGATTACAGGTTCGAATCGAGTAAACTAAAAACATCTATAAGTAAATCTGAAATGGATATATTTAGTAAAGTATCAGACAAAACGGACGAAAACTTAGACAAACACAAATCTTATGAAGAATTGCCAAAAATTAATGTAAAACGTTTCATATCACTGTACGAAGGTACATCTAAGACATCACTTGAATCGAAGTCATCACAGAATTATACGAAAAGCAAGGTTGACTCGTCAAAACTGCTGCAAGTGGCCAGTTCAGATACAGGTACATAAATTCTAGAAATTATATCCTTAAAACACAGCTGTAACTATATTAACATTATACTATTTGTTTCAGGAACTGAAAAAACTGTAAGCAAACCAAAACGTAAGTTTTTACCTGAACAGCTGTCTACGTCTACAAGTGGAAGTGACACTAATTCAAGTACAATTTCACAACGAACAGCAATTTCCAGACATATAAGCACTGAAAGTACAAGTGACTTAATTGACGTAGATATAATTTCTAATCAAGACCAAGATTCAACATATTTAAGTCTTTCGGATATCGACTTAGAAATAATAGACAGTCCAGAAACATCCGTCGTATCTTCACCGGAAAAGAAAGTAGATATAGAAAACGTCGAATATAAAAATCGATTCCAAATCGCAAAACAATATTTCCAGTCACTAGAAGAACTGAGGGAAGAGAAAAAATCGAGAAGACTCAACGAATGCGAAATGTTGCTGTACGGTGCTGCAAACGAATCTCCTACAAACGATAATGCTACGAGACAACCAGGCAGGATTAAAAAGAAAGTTAAAGCTAATTCCCTACCTTCGTCAGAAATAGCTAAGGCTTGGAATCAGTTGCAAGAAAACCAAGACTCGGACAGCAATGCTAAAATGGTAAAAATTTCGGAAAAGTTCAATGTTGATGACCTTTTTAATGATGTTATGGAAGGCAGATTAAGTCGCCAAGGTAGCTTACGTGGAATACCTCACAAAAAAGCAGTTCTCGAAGCTTTTAAATCGATGGAAAACATAACAGATAAGAAACTTAGTCCGTACGAAATGGCTGTATCTCAGTTAAGTGATTTCGCCAAGGAAAATCAGATAAGGAATGCCCAAACTTACCTCAGTGAGTACCCATACTTGCCTACAACCGATCCGTCCAAATACCACTCAAGGCTGGACACAAATGCTTCAGGTTTGATATCGTTCAAGGAGCTACTAGAAAAGAAACCTAGGAGGAACAGTGTGCCAGATTTGAGGCTAAATCCAGCGTTTACAGTTGACCTATAGTTTACGTTAAGACTAATCGTTAAATATTATGTTTGTACCTTATAGTATTAATAATAGGATCGGCCCTAGAAGCGAGCGAACAATAAAATCCAGTAATGGTATACTAAAAACCCTTGCAAAAAGTATAATTTAATTTTGAGTATGAACGAATTTTATTTTCCAAGAATTGTCTATGTATTTCGTCATAAAAAGACATTAGGCATAAATGATAAGTAATATTGAAACAATACTTAAAAATCAAAAATATTACCCTTATTTTTCGAAAGACAAAGCTATAAATTATACAGTAACTTGGCTATGGGCTGGTCGAAGAGTGCTTTATTAAAGTCCTTTAGTGTTTGAGAATATTAATTGCTACTGCTAAGGGATTTATGCTTTATAATAAAACTATGTTCATATTGTCACAATTATTAATATCATTCATATTCATAACATATCTTTAAGTTTCTTGTACAATTGTACAGATATTGAATCTAATTCTTAGTTATTAAGAATAACTATAATTATTTATTCGAAAATATAGTACTTATTAACTACACACGTGTTTTAATTTCAACTATGTCTCATTAAACATAATTAAGCCAGGTAACTCAAATTCAATCTGGTTCACAAATGCATTGCTGCCCTTAGAAACGACTGTCAAATTCGTCATGTCAGTGTTTACACCACATTGAAAAAAATCTAAGTTTATGCTAGGAACATAAAACAAGAAATAGCGTGGCGTCAAAAATAGAAAGCAAACAATTGTGTCTTCGTTCTAACTACGATTAATAACTTCATTCTTAATACTAATACATAAACACTGACTACTACCCCCTCCTAACACTGTTTCCATTTCTAAAACGCCAAAAAAAACTACAGAAATCCATCAAATCCTAAAATTTAATACAACTTAGAAATATTACAAATGAGCATTTATTTACTTAATATGTATTTGCACATAAGTGGAAGCCGAATCTGCTCGCCTCCACTGCAGCCAGGCAGCGAGCTGCGGATCCGATCTATCGCCTCTCGCTTCCAACTGCTGGTAGTACGCTTCCCTTATGATTCTGAACGCGTCCACACTTCTGTAAGGCAGTTTTGTGATTGGATCTATGTACCGGGCTGGACGCCTGTGAAATAAAAAATAATAATAATAAAATTGCCTTCATAACAAAATAATATAAGGTGTTCAGAAATGGTACTGTTCGTGCCATCTAGTGTCAGCGTAATAATTGAAAGACGCCCATGAAAGATGCTATTAGACGCGCAGTGCTTGACATTTTTTTCCTTAGTACTTTTCTTATAACTCGATTTTAACTTCAAATTTACATTGTGAAGTCAAGAAGAGTCGTCTCTTTGGAGTACACCTGAAGACCCCGCAATTGTACATAGGGATTGGCATTAAATTTATAAAAGAAACAAATTCTGTACCACCAACTTGTACATATATGCTTCACGCATTGTGGTTTCAAACGTTGTTAACGCGTTATCAGTCACGGAGTTATTAGCGATTCAAATAAGAGAAAACGTTGTGATACGAGAAAGTTCGACTGATTCCATACTTAACGAGAAAACATTTTTTGCATCAACATGTCCGATTGAAGAATAATATTTTATGTCGAAAGATCGTCTTGCTTAGTAACACAATCATTGTTAATAAACTATCTTGACAAGACACATAACCATTTAAACGTACATGAAGTCGATCACAGACGCGTTACTATCCCTGAGGACTAAGTTAGAACGCCTCATACAAGTAACTCTTTTCCTTACAACAATCTCTTTAATAAAACACAGGACGCTTACCACTGCTGTTATAAGGCACATGTCTACTATTGTCCTTAAGTAAATAACGTATATTTACGCTTAACATACTTTGTAACAGCACACAGCAATTCTCGTCGTCTCTTCGGCTTTCTCTGCGGGAAGCAGCGGTTGTAGGCTTTATTCTTGATGTCGTTCTCGAAGGAAATCAACGTACGCTCATAATATTGCACATTGGGCTTCGGTTTTGTCAGTTTTTCTTCTTTTCTGAAATAGGACAAATGGTAATTTAAAAACACTTACAACTAATGTATGTCCCACTGTAAGAGTCTCATTGCGTTAATGCAATCCTTTCAGAAAGAAGATGTCGACATTTACAACACTAGCTGAATGCAAAATAGTGAGACTTGATACTCTCATATTGATCTTATTTTTCAAAAATCTAATTAAGTACCGATGCATATACGATCACGAAACTTAACAAACCCAAAATAATAGTGTACGAGTGATATGGAGATAGTTTCAGGTGGTAGAACCTTTTGTGATTCGACTGCAGGGACACCACTGCCACAACTATATTAACTTAATAACAAGTGTTAAGCGATGCCGTAATCTGATTGGAAAAGTGTAGGAACACAATATTTGTGATCGGCCTCGGACAGGACTGTTATCTGAGGTTGAGTTCAGTAGGGCACAATGGATAGCAGTGGCCACTTACCATCAGGCGTACTGATGCCCTTTGCTACCTCTATACATGGAATACTTATTTGTGTGTTGTGAATACCCGCTGATCAACATATCATAACCAAACGTCATAAAAATAAAATTTAAAATACTTTTTTTGATAACTCCACTTTGACAACATTTTTATATAACAAAACTTTACTTACAATGTAACATCCTCAATACTGATTTCTTCATCCGGCCCCACTACATCCAAGTCCATTTTCGTTGGACCTTCAGTCTTTGGTACACTGTCATCGACCTCAGATTTTGGTTCCGTTAGTGGTGTGTTGGCATCACTCAAGTTTTCTGGGGTTAAGACGCCTAAAATAAATGTAATTTTTGTCTATATCAAAAAGTTGCTACTATAACTGTAACTTCACTACTCAGTATTATCTTATGTGTAAATTAAAATTGTTTTGAGATATATGTATGTTGCTTTTTCTTCAAAAATCCACATGGAATAATAACTTACTATCTTCACTTTTTACAATGTCACTGAAGCTCATATCTCCGAGTGGTGTAACAGTAGGTTTGTCCTCTTCCGACACTTCCGTTATGAGAGGGACAGCGAATGAGTGGTATCTGGAAAGTAAAAAAAATTGTAATGAGTAAACTAACTACTTTTTAAAGTATATTCTATACAAACTGGATTTTTATTAATTTTGAAAAGAAAAAGATTAGGTATGGTTTTTTTTTAAGGTTTTGTAATACCAAACTCTTTACCCTAATTTTAACATAAATTTCGTTTAATTTTACTTTTTTCTTGATATTTATTCTTGGGGAAAAACATGAAAACAATTTTTTTCCCAAAAGTGTATAAGAAAACAAAGAAAATATGTACCTGATAACAGGACCAGTGATAGCTTTCTTTATAGGTCTAACTTTTTTCCTTTCCAATTCACTTTGTTCAAATCTCTCTGAAAAAAAACATAAGTAGTTGTAATGAAAATGACTTAAATTAGCACTTGAATCATGACATCAGCAATAGAGGATGCTACAAAGAATCTACTAGGACAAAAAGCCTTATAGATTCGAACTTCGCAATCCTGAATCCATTTGAAACATTAACCCTGCATACTTACCTAAGCTTTTAAGATTTTCTTCCTCAGTGATGAGAGCCTCAGCTAACAGTTCTTCCTGTGTTAAAACTTTCTCTTCCACCTTCTTGGGTTTTTTCTTCTTTAGCTCTGATCTTATTTTGATCCTCTCTAATGTCTCAGCTGACTTCACTGCTGTGCTTTGTCTTATTGATTTTCTTTCTGAAATATAATAGATAATTAATACTTAGCTACCAAATTTGTAAATACTTATAGTTGATGTCAAAGGTCGTAAGTGGCAGCTGCTGCTCTTAAATATGCCTCATGTACCACCCCCTTTAAACCAGAAAATAGCAGCATTAACACTGTTGTTATTGGGTAGAAATAGGTAAGATGGTGGTGCCTCAGTAATCAAACCATAAAGGGTTCTACCAACTTTTTCTGAATCATTATTGCATGATTAAATAATGATGATATCGCTGTGAGAAAAAATCTTTTCTATAGTACTGTAAAGTGTACTTTAAATATTACTATAAGTTAACCAATTTAATGTACAGAAACGGGAAGAGCGTTAAAAAAGAATTTTTAATTAGAAAAGACACTATAATATGTCCTTTTTATTAAAGGGTGCCTTTTTTATTATTTTGAAGTTTTTATTACTTTCTTGGGACGAAAATTTGGTGTTTGCACTTTCAATAAAAATTATTCCTTACCAAATGAAGTGTCGGGGAAAGATTTTTCTGTTCTATCACTTGAGTCATCCTTTGGCGGCTTGGGCTCCCTTGGTTTCTTAGCTACAACTTTCTTTGTTTTCTCTGCAGCGGATTTCTTTTTTCTATTTGGGTCCTGTAACATATGGTTGGTTTATGTGGTAATGTGGCATTGAGATGGTGTTACGATCCAAGTCCATATGGGGTGTGTACTATGTGTATGATGGAAGTGAGTAAGGTACCCCTCAAAGTAAACACGGAATGCGATTTGGAATATTTAATTACACCGCGTACACAACTTACTTAGACAGAGGGCACGGGCTTA
>DWRA01000940.1:0-19859 GCA_018250295.1 Spathilepia clonius | reverse complement strand
GTTATCTGTGACACTTTGTGACACTGACATTCCTGATTGACAGCGTCATGTTCAATTAACAAAATACCATCAGTAATTTCATATAAATCTTTAAAATTAATTTAAATATAATAAATCTGTAAAGTTATTATTCTGAGTAGATATTAATAAAAAATAAACATGTTTCATAAAGTCCGTAGATACATAAACGATCTATTGTCTTATACAGCACTTGTGTCATGTTTGTAAGTTTCCTGACGTTTCTGGTGAATGTGTAAAAATTCTTTGAGTTTAACTTTAAAGCCATGAACGGTTTGCAGGTTTCTAATCGGAGGAGGAATATTATTCCAGCATCTTGAAGCTGCGTAGCGGAAACAGCCTCTGAACGCAGCTGTTTTATGTCGCTGTATAGTAAGAGGTTTCACGCATCCTCGAGGACCACAGGACCTGTGACTGGACGCCCAAGTGATCTTGTCATACAGATAGCCTGGTACTTGGTGCTTAATAACTCCAAAAAGAAGACATGCTAAGTGTAGTTTCCTACGATGCTTCATTTTGAGTATAGAGTATTTATTCAAATATGGAGTCACATGAGCTCTAAACGGAATATTGAAGCAAAAACGTGCGCATGCATTCTGAAGCCGCTGAATTAGATTTTGTGTCCTAGATAAAAGGCGAGGGCCAAAAACTACATCCATATAGTTTAATTTAGATAATACAAGTGACTCAACTAGCTGAATACGCAATTCTTCATTTAGGAATGGCCTTATCTTGTACAAAATTTTTAATTTATAAAAGCAACTTTTAACTGAATTGGTGACATGTTTCTCATAGCGAAGGTCACAGTCCATGTGCAAACCCAGGTTTCTTGCTTCATACACACGCTCTATGGGTTCACCCATCAACAAAACATTCAGTGTAGGTTTAACATTGGCTAGCTGCTGCTTACTGCCAAACACCAAATATTTTGTTTTTTGTGAATTTAGGAGCAGTGCGTTATTACTAGACCAAGTGGCAATCCTGGATAAATCCTCGTTAAGTTTAGCTATGGCACCATCAATTTCAGCAGGTTTACAGGAAATATACAGCTGAGTGTCATCAGCATACAAATGGTATCTACAATGCTTAATTTGTGATATCATATCAGCCGAGTATAAAATGTAGAGGATTGGACCCAACAAAGATCCCTGGGGAATGCCCCTAGTACATTCCTTTTTGTCTGACACCATTTGCAAACCATCACTGTGACTTAACTTAACATATTGGTATCTATTAAGGAGATAACTATTAAACCAGTTCAATGCTGAATTGTCAAACCCATAATAGCTTAACTTAGATATTAACAAATTTATATTTAAAGAATCGAAAGCCCGGGAAAAGTCTAGTAGAACTAGCAGGGTACACATCCCTTTGTCTTGTGCACATAATATATTTTCTGTTACATCAATCAACGCTGTGACAGTACTACGTCCCTTACGAAAACCTGACTGTAACTCCGGCAAAATGTTATTGGATTCAATATATTCTGTTAACTGATTACACACAACTTTTTCTAAAATTTTTGATAAACAAGGTAGGATGCTAATAGGTCTAAGATCCTTCAGCTGCAAAGGGTTATTGACCTTAGGTAAAGGATGCACAATAGCAAGCTTCCATATATCTGGAAAAGTTGAGGAAATTATGGACCTATTTATAATATCTTTTATACTATGAATTGTGTATGGGAAAGTCATTGTAATCATGTCCAAACTTATACCATCACAGCCTTCTGCATTTGATTTTAAATCCTTAATTATTTTAAATATCTTGTCCAAACTAATAATTTCTATATGGAAGACTGCGTTACTGTATTTAAAGAATTCAAAAAATGTTAAATGTGACATACTAAGATGTGGTGGCATAGGAATATTTAAAAAATGGTTATTAATGGCATTGGGGTCATCAAAGAATAAGGGTAGCTCATTTTTACAGTTAGGTAATATAGTGGTTTTTAAGTTACGCCACAACCTTTTTGGATCTTTTAATTTGTTATTAATGTTATGTCTAAAATATGCTGATTTTTCAAAATGTATTGCTTGATTTACTGTTGACTTTAATGTTTTATAATATTCTTTTTTACATGATAGCTTAGTCAAATTATATTCAGCTGATGCTTTGTCGCGTAACCTCATCATGAGCCTGATTGTGTCTGTAATCCATGGATAAGAATGGTTTCTAACTACCACTGACCTGACAGGGGCATGCAGGTCAAACAGAGTTATAATCATGCTGTTTAATGTACTGACCATTGCGTTAACATCATCCGACGTGGAAATTGAGTCCCATCTCATTGATTGCAGGTCAATATTAAAAGTTTCCAAGCAAATGTTTTTCTTGGGTCTGTATTTTATAGTGTACGGTACTAATTTGTCTCTCTTTATATTGAACTCACATACTATCAAACAATGTCCCAGAAGAGAACCAACATGCTCCAGATATGTTGTCTTTGCGTTTAGATTGGTACAGACGACATCTATAAGGGTATTACTAGTGTCGGTAAAATGGGTTGGTTCAGTAACCAGTTGAGTTAAATTTAAACATGTTAAGAAGTCTTGTAACCTTATTGTTTTACTGTCGTGTTTGCAAAATAAATTTATATTAAAATCCCCTAATAAAATCAAGTAGTCATAATTAGTGATTGAAGTAATAGTATTAGTAATAGCATCAAAAAATAAGTCCACGTCCATCCACGGTGGGCGATATGCCGTACCAATAACTAGCTTATTTCCGTTTAGAGTCATAGTGACCCACATTTGCTCAACAACTTTGTGCATTGGATCCACCGGATGAGACCAGGTGCGCACACTAACGCTGCGCTTGATGTAGAAACCAACGCCACCCCCGCGCGACCGCACCTCCGGCGGCCTAGGAGTGTGCAGCAGTCGGTAAGAAGGCAGTGCAGGGGCGCGACCCTCCTCACCAGCACGGATCCAGGTTTCATTTATGGCCAGAACATCGACATCATTTCGAGTCACTGACACGATAAAGTTGTCATGGTTTGTACCAAGAGAACCTGCGTTGTACAAACCTATTTTAAGGTGTTTGTTTACCATTCTGTTTGCAAAGGTAAATACTGTATATAATTATAAAATAGTGAAAATGTTAATGAAAAGAGCAACGGACTCAGTGCTGGTAAATATATAAGATTGTGTATAGTGAAATAAGACTGGTAATAAAATATATACTCAAAATAATATATAAATGACGTACAATTTTTTTTAAAATAGCTTAAATTAAGTTCGGTCTTCTCCAACTGTTTTTTTACCAAAAACACGTTCAAGATCGGCGACAGAGCGAATGTGGAAAACTTGTTTCCCTTCTCCCTGCCGTACGAAAACTCTACCTCTCTTGGACCAGGTATACCGCCACTGTCGCTCAGCGCATTCTACACGTGCCTTGTAGAACAGCAAACGATTAGTTTTCGTGAGTCGCTCATTGATGAATACACGCTGTGGTGGACCCGCCATGCCGATGTCAGCGGAGTTTAAATTGCGACGCACACGAGCGGCGCGCAGCATCTCGTCTCGGAGCTCACGGCGCGCGAAACGCACCACAACACGACGAGGGCGGGTACGTCGGTCCGGTTCACCGCCAGCGGTGGTAGCAGAGTCGACCAATACCGGTCCAACGCGCTCAGCAAACACAATGTCCCGGTCTTGTAGGGTTACTCCCAGTTTGGCAGCAAGGACAGTGACTGTGTGGGTGACATTTTCCCCCTTTTCTTCCGGTAAATGTCCAATGTCTAGGTCTGTCAACAGAGCCTCCTGGTCTCTTTCATTAAGGTCCTGCTTCAATTGGGTAATGGTGCGCTGCAACTCAGACACCTGGGCGCCACCAACCGATGCTTCCATCTGCTCCAACGCTTCAAGTCTCCGCTCGAGCCCGTCCATCCGCGCCCCCATACTTGACAATGATGCTCGTAGTTCTTCGCGAAACTCTCTTTGCTCCGCCATATACTCTGCTAGCTCTTTACGCAAGGCGCAAACATCAGAGCCAGCAAAAGCGCCTGTAGCAGATGTGAGTGTCTCGGTGGGTATTAGCGAGGGACGTACTTCACGACCTTTAAGGGTGTGAGCACCACTGTCGCATTTGATACGCTTTTTTGCGCACTCTGAGCAGACCCAATCCTTGGGTGGAGTAACATAATCTGGGATCGCGGCACAACCCTTATGATATCTACTAGAGCAGTTAGTACAAGCTACGGCACCAGTAGGCGAAAGGAAACGACCACAACCCAAGCACTTTGCCATAGTGGTTAGAGGATAAGTACGAGTATGTAAATAGATATTACTTGATGCTACTCAACACAAGATGGCGTGAATATTAATAGGTCCTACTCAGCACTAGATGGCGTTAATGTTAATTGATGCAACTCAACACTAGATGGCGTGAAAAATAAATATTTTCCATCTACCCACTTTTCCTTTTATTTTTCCACGGTCTACCGACTTCCACTTATTTTTTTCTTAGTGTTTGTTGCTTGCTAGCTAACATTAAAGAGAATATAGCACACTGCTCCCGACACTACAGTATGTGCGCACATTCTCACAGTCATAGGATCTTCTATACAACACACTGATAATACAGTCACAGACAAATTTTTCGATTAAATATTTTTACGAGCCAAAAACCTACACAAACGCACGTTAACTTATGACAGTCGTGACGTCACGTCACGTTTACATTGTAAGAGTTACACGAATGGCGCAGAAAGGTATTACGTGATATGATAATTTATGTAAAAATCTGCGGAAGTGATGAGGAGTTCCACTCCATAACTAAAAGTTTTAATCATCACATTGTACCTATCTCCAAAAATGAAAGTACTGAAACAAAATACCCCTTCGAAATAAAAAAGAGTTGAAATCGATTCACAAACACTCGAGTTATTCAACATAGTAAGTATGTTTTTTCCAATTTTCTGGGATAACTGCGGAAAATTTATCACGAATTCAAACCTCCGGTGAAACTAGTTGCATACGATGACGTTTGAATCGAGTAGACACACATAAAATAATTATATAATATATACGCGACAAATAACAGAAAGTAGCTTGACCAGGAACAGCACATAGCGGCGGGCAGCCGCGGGGCGCGCTGCGTGCCCGCACGAGCACAGTGGCTGCGCCCGATCTACCTCAATATACAGCGTATTCTGGTTTCGACTCAGTGGTGTAGTGTTGATGTATGTTTCTATATAAGGATGTGTCCCTGTGCTTGTGTACATTAGTTTGTATATATGAAAGTACTTATATAAATATAATGTGTATATGTGTATGTATAAGTGTAATATAGTACAATAAAATATGAAAAAGATACGAATGCAGATTGATTATTAAATTTTACAGGATTATTTTAACAAAAACATTTTTTTTTCACTCTTTTAAGCGGCAACATACCAATATTCATTATATAAAACAATTTAATGAACGTTAATAATAACATAAACCTAACCTAACCCAAATTAGGCTAAGCTTCATCGAAACCTATACTCAAAGGTAAATCTCCACCCCCATCCTTCATACACCAACATATATGCCAACAAACATTTTTATAAAACAGTGTCTGCTCAAAATCCAAGCCACTAAATAAAAACTAACAACTTCTATGTAATAATAGTTTAGGCGTACAGTTCCATTACGTTATCAGAGTTACGGATTTGAAGGTCAAGTTTTCATCGCGTGTCTCTGATCAGTAACCTTAATATATATAGGTAAGACCAAATGACTAGTTCTTATGGTTAAGGCAGGCAGTATCGCTGCATCTGGGATACTGCAGTTCAAGGTTAAATTTTTCATCATATCCTTCTGATAAGAAGCGGCAATGTACATATGAAAGCATCAAATCTCTAACTGCTGTGGTGCAGGCTGGAGGCACTTCTGCTTCGTCAGAGTTCAAGAGTTGAAAGTCAAATTTTTCATAATATATGACTACTCCACAACCTTATTACATATTCGTAAGCACCAAATGACTAACTTAAACGGTTTAGGGCGGAGGCACCCCATCATTATCAGGATTTAAGAGTTGAAGGTCAAATTTTTTATCATATATCGCTGCTTAACAACGTTATTATATATTCATAAGCACCAAATGCCTAACCTACATGGTTCAGTGTCGAGGCACCTCTGCATCATCAGGGTTCAGGAGTCGAAGGTCAAAATTTTCACCATATATTTTTGATTAGTAAATACATACACGTAAGTACCCAATAGTTAATCTCTGTGGTTTAGGATGAAGGCACCTCTGCATCATCAGAGTCGAAGAGTAGAAGATCAAATTTTTCATCATACGTCTCTGCTTAACAATTTCATCACATATACGTAAGCACCAAATTGCTAACTTCTATGGTTTAGACAGGAGGCACTTTAGTATTATCAGGATTCAAGAGTTGAAGGTCATTTTTCCATAGTATCATTTCAATCCAGATTTCCAGAATTTCCTATCAAATGAAAAAAAGAAAATGGAAATAAGTCCACACAAACTCGAGTTATTCACAATTATAGGAATTCGTGTTTTTCCAATTTTCCGAGAAAAGGGGCGAAAATTTTCAAATTTCCACGCAATGTGAAACTGGCCGCATACAATGACCCGTGAATCATGTCGATCGGCATCGTGAAAATACGCCCGGACACACATAATTAAATATATATATATCGTCGGTTACTCAAGTTAGGAGTAAAGGTGCGGTAAACCAATAGCTGACTTGGTTGGGGCGGCTAGCTTGTGAGAATCGTGGATAGAAATGGCACAAAGTTGCCAACTTTTTCCTGATAAAGCGGGTTTTTTAACTACGCTCAAATTGGTCACGGTCATGGTGGTCGAGCGGAATATAATATGAGCGCCAAATTCAAAACTTTTAAGTGACGTAAAAGTTAAAAATGATTTTGTTTTTTTTTCGCATCAAAACAAAGCAAGACATAAAAGGAAATTATGAATAATGATTAGGTTTTTAATTGAGTATAATTTATTTGAGTTTCAAATTACATTACATTGATGACAATGATATTTAAAAAAATTCGTTATCAACTATATCAATAAGAATAACTTACCATTAACCTCCGTAAACCGAGACTAAGTCTGTTCTGCGCGGAACATTTAAATTTTGGGTTAAAAATCTGTAACTCTAAAATAACACCAAAATTAAAACGTCACGCGGTAATGAATTAGCAGGATTTTTTTATCACGACGTACGCTTCGCCGGCGCAGGGCTCGACGCGCGTCACGCGGCCGCGCCGGAAGTCGGCGCTGATCGTGACGTGCGGGAAGGGCGTGCGGTCGTCCACCGTCACCTCCGCGCCGTCCGGGGGCATCCCGCCGTCGCACACCAGCACCTGATCCCACTCATCACATTAATTGTGCACACTCTTTAATATAGAGGGGCTCCTACACCTCTATCGCATGGCTTTTAGAAACGAGTATTTATACATCAACTTTATCTACATATGTGTATGTTTCCAGCCTCAAATTCAGTATAAATGTGATGGAATGAACTCTAAGCGGTGGCAGTGCGGTGCCAGAGCTGTCGCACTCGACCCTACTTTTTAGAACAGCGAGAGCAGCGTTGCAGTATTTTGTGGTAAATCATATACATGGAGAATTCTTAAATTGGGCATGGGTGGTCAAATCCAAAGGATTCGTCCTGTAAATACTTATACTTGAAGGAATAGCAAAAAATTCCAAACGGCACCAGTTACTGTTACATAATTATTATACTCGGTTGCTGCTTCCATTGCAGATACTTGGCTCCGCGTAGCTTCATGAAAATGTGCCCCTTATGTATGTATATGTACACTCACGTCGGCCAGGTCGCGGGAACACTGCCCCGTCGGGATGCTGAATGGGTCCATTATCGTCCACAGAGAGGGGGCACCTATTCCAATCAATAAATTATTATATTAAAATATTGAATTTCTGTCTTTTAAACGTTTTACCCTATATACATAAATATACATATATATAGACATCATAGAGACCACAACCAGGGGATAGCCGGTAACAGGGAGGTAGAAGACTACAGGTACTATTACAGCTATAATTATGATTATTATCTTTAAACTGATTAAATAGTACGCCTTTTGATTAATCACGAGTTTATAAATTGTTAAAAGTCCAAATCCAAAAATGACAAATATAAATCAGACTTCAGTATCACAATTAAGTAAAAAAAACCTAAATATTTTTATAACACCGAAACATAATCCCAAACCTAAATTTAAACCGGAAGCCAAACTTAAATATATGTCTCCACCCTCCTGACGTTTTCCGTAACATAAGCGCAACTGTAACATCTTTTATGAAACGGTATCTGTTTAAAATATAAGACACAAATTTAAAACTAACGGCTTCTATAAACTCGTGCTAGTAAGTAGCATAAGCCGATGCCATATATAAGTTAATGGGTGTCGCTTTACGTATTTTATAAAAGTAAGAATATAAGTAAGCTCTTTTTAATTTCTTTCGTTTTGATATGTTATTCGATAGGTTTGCTTATTTTTTTTGTAACGCATTAGTTTTTCACGCCTACACCCATTGATATTTTGGTTTCTAAGGCGAAAATAACTTTAGCTGTGGGTTCCATCCAGTCGGTTGGAAGATATGAGGAAATAGAGAAATTCGTAAAGATACAAACAACATAGGCCCGAAAAACTTAACCTTTCCTTGGCAGTCGGGTAAGAATGAAGTGAAGACTACTTTAGCCGTTGCTATATGAAACTCTCTGGCACTATACCTACTAAAAAGTTACAAATACATATAGCTAATGTGACTTGGCTTGCGAGAGAATGATAATCAGATACGTCGCATCGTCTAGCAGTTTAATTTTTTGAAGGTTTCACTTTGAATACTTATACAAGAATTTTACATAAAAAGTGTTAACCTTGGGTCAACTTAGTGTGGGCTCCGTCGCCGACGGTGGCGATTAGCAAGACGGCTGCAACTGCAGGGAGCAGTGGGGCGGAGGCGAACATGGCGGCGGCGGCGGCGGCGGCGGCGGCGGCGGCGGTGCGCGGTGGACGAGTGTACCGGTTTATATTGCGGTGTACTACTTATGAATCTAGTTTGATTAGTTCCAAGCATTTATATTTATCGCAAACACTAAACAATATATAGTAAATTGGTTACGGAATTATTCTAGTTACGGATATAGCTCGTACAGACACGTAATCCGCACACGTTGCTCGCTGTACGCCGCAAAAGTGCATTATTAATGAACGTCGTAAAAATCGTTGACGTAAAAAAATGACTTATCTTAGTACTCAATCACAAATCAGTGCTTTTAATCCAAAATATTTTTACAGCGTGGCATGGAATTTTAATCGCTTAGCTTTAAAATATCGCTTTCTTGCTTCAATAACGTGTTATCTTAAATACACAATTTTACAATAGAACATATTTTAATTTTTTTTTTACCTAATTGTGTATCTTTTTAAGATAACTGAGGTATTAAAGTGTGTACGTAATCTACAATGAAATTAAAAAAATATACAATTAAGTCAAATATTCTTATGAAATTAAAAAAATGCTCTACTGTCAAATTGTGTTTTTTAAGATAACACGTTAATGAAGCAAAGAAGCGCTATATCAAATGCACATATCGAAAAGAGTGTATGCGTTTAACAGACCACTGTTTAGCACAGCTGCATACACTTTCCTGCCGGTTCACAGGTATGACATCTAGAATGTAATACCGCGTCCACAGGTCTAACAAATCTCAATAAACCGTCACAAACGCGTGGTTAGTGCTTGGCCTTGTTTGTGATGGTTTGCAACCGCTTTTAGCACAGCTTTTGATTTTCCAAATAAAGTCGTTTAGAGATGGTAGAACCCGTTGTGGTTCAACTCCGGCGGCATCATCGCCACACCTATTTTTGCCTTATAACAACAGTGTTTTAACAACGCTGCTGTCTTCTGGTTTGAAGGGTGTGGTAAGGGAGACTTACTTATCTGAGGCATTCTAACTTAGTCCTCAGGTGTAGCAACACATCTGGTCGACCTCAGGTAAGATTCTAGTCTTATGTGGGCTGGGTTACAAATGTCCATGGGCGGCAGTTGCTACTTGCCATCAGGTGGACTGCAAGCTCGCTTGCTACTCCATAAAGGATAAAAAAAAAGAAAAAAGAAGTAAAATGTTTGTAGTAGTTGCACCTAGTGTCAAGTTACCGACTATTTATATGAAAGGGTTTTTCGTTGCGGTACGTTGCTCGACGGAGGTATGATGATGGCATCTTTGGATACGGGTTGGAATTCTTACCCCATTTTTTCGAATGACTTAAGATAACTTAGTTTCTGCTAACTCAATGCTCATGAAACTTGGAATGAGACTTGAGTATCTAAGATAACGTGATGTGATAAAAAAATTACTTTGTCCTCCTCAACCCCGACGATGTATAAGTGTACATGTATAAATGCTGTTAGTTTTATTTAGTGTCTTAGATTTTGAGCAGACATTAAAAACGGTATAAGTTAAACGTATATCTTCAACCCCGTGGAGATGTATTCTTAAGTATAAATTTCTTTCTGTAAGTGGGAAACCATACATAAGTCGTCTAATTTTGGCTATTTATTGCAAAAAGTTAGTTTATAAAGTTGAACACACTTGTATCGATCGGTTACGGTAACAACTGAACTTGGCTCAAAGAAAGAGAAGTAAAAAAAGTTTAAACGACGTAAGCTATGCATTGCTAACAATGGAACACATTTTAAAGTTCGCTTGAAATTAGTAAAAGCGACGTATTGTTTGGGTGTAATTATTCCATTTATTCCAATTTCTTTGTATCTGACTATTGGTTTGGGTAAAGTGGTGTAGGTTTTGCATAAAAAGGCATCTTTTAGTGTCAGTCACAAAGTAAAATATTGGTCTTTAGCACTTGGACAATTGAGCAGAAATCCGGTTTTAGAACCGCATGAAAATCAGGAAGAAAGTTTAAAAATTGTAAATTTTATTAAACTAGAAGAACTACAACTAGATCAAAGCATAATTGATAATATAAAATATAATAAAAATAAATTAATACTAAAAGATAATATATATTACAAGAAAATTGGTAAGACGAAGAAGATCGTACAGAAGATTCAGTAAATCTTTTATTAAAAAAGTACATTATCATTATTGGTATCTGGGTTTACAACAAATGAAGAATAAAATTAGACCATTTTATATAGCAAAACATTTAACAAATAACATAAAGAAAACTTGTAAGCATTGTGAGATATGTTTAACAAACAAATCTAAACAGAAGTTTAAATTCGGCCTAATGTCTCAATTAGGTCCCGCTAAGGACCCTTTTGTACCATTTTCAAATGGTTTAAATGAGAGATTGCATCAAACACTGGTTAATAAAATTAGATGTAAAATTAATGAAAATAAAGATAATAAAATTTCATGGACAACTATTGCTCATCAATGTACAAATAAATATAATGAGACTGAACATACTGTGATAGGGGTTTCTCCTAGTTATTTATTGGATGGAAAAAAAAAGGTCCCATACCAGAAGAATTGAAACAAGAAATACGTAATAACACATTAATGTAAGATTAAAAACTAGCACTGGAAAATACTATAAAATCGCACAACTATAATATAAAAAAAAAACCGGCCAAGTGCGAGTCGGACTCGCAGACGAAGGATTCCGTAGCATTATCATTAAATTGCAGCAGGCAAAACAAAATATATAATTGTTTTTATTTATTATTTATTGAAACTTAATACATACGTTTACAAACAACAAGTACCAACATAAGTTTGTTTTACATAGTGTTTGTATGAATTACAAAGTAATGTTATTCGGTTTTGAAAAAGTGCTATATCTCAAAGACTATCAACCCTATCTTGTTCGAACCAATTTTCGTTCAAAGTTTTCCTTGAAATCTACAACATATGTTTTATCCGGATTTTTCACTTTCTTAGTTTAAAAGTTAGAGGAGAGGGGGGACACACATTTTACCACTTTGAAAGGGCTTATCTCTAAAACAATCGACTTTGAGAAAAAATGGTTATAGAAACCTCAATGTCATTTTCGAAGAGTTTTCTATAGACACCTCACACGTGAGTTTCAGTTCCATGTACGGGGAACCCCCCTAAAATTAATATATTTTTTATTTTTGTACATAATTCGGAAAGCGGTTCATCGAATAAACTTACCTACCAAGATTCGACTTTGCAGTCTTAATAGTTTATGTATAAAGTTGCTGTGACATACGGACAGACGGAACAGATAGACATGACGAATCTGTAAGATTTTCGATTTTTGCCATTTGGCTACGAAACCCTAACAATTCGATAAAAACAGGAATGTGAATTAAGAGTAGGAGATTGCGTATATGTGGAAAATGGGAATCGTTTAAATAGAAAGAAACTGGATGAACAAAAAATTGGTCCATATAAAATATTTGAAAAAATATCGAAAACAATATATAGTACAGACACAGGATATAAAAAATGTGATTCAAATCTTTTCCACATAACAAAATTACTTCCGTTACTAGACTAAAATAAATGTAATATGTAAATATGAATAAGGGGGGGGGGGGCACAAAGGCTTGATTTCCTTTCGGCTGTGTGGTCTATGGAAGTTTAATACATGATTTATATTTCTTTTTATTAATACGTCATGAAATTCTGATAAATATTATGATGGATGTGTTCGAAATAAATAACATAAATGTAGTTTCTCATAATTTTTTGAGTGACACGTTTTCTTCCATCGATTTAAAGATTACATATAATAGGTTGGGGAAAATGTCTTTTCGCATATAGTTTGTATACATTTTTAATAAAATCTCTTTGGCTGTACTACTTGCATCTAGCTGGTTTTGATACCATTTAAAAGGTTACATTTCAAAGAAAGAAACAATTTAGTAAAATATTGTATCCTGCCGCTTTTCATTTGTTTTTCTCTGAGTCAAAATAAGTGAATCTAATGAAGATATTCTCTACATTTTAAAATTTTATTACAAGAAAGGAAAAAATGCAACGCAAGCCGCGAAAAAAAATTGTAACATTTATGGATCTAATACGGTGTCAATAAGAGTAGCACAAAGCTGGTTTAAACGTTTTCAATCCGGGAATTTTGATGTCAAAGATGCACCTCGTTCTGGTCGGCCTGTCACGGATAAAATGGACGCCATTTTTGAAAAAGTTGAGCAAGATCGGAATATCAGTAGTTACGACATAGGTGAAGATCTGGGAATTGGCCACAAAACACTATTGATCCATTTGAAAAAAGCTGGGTATACAAAAAACTCGATTTTTGGGCGCCGCACGTGCTCACTGAAAGAAACCTAATGAGCCGTGTTCTCATTTGAGATTCTTTATTGAGACGTAATGAAACCGAACCGTTTTTGAAGAGATTGGTGATGAAGGTGATGAAAAGTGGATCACGTACGATAAGAAGAACCATAAGAACTTGCGAAAAAGGTCGTGGTCAAACGTCGGTCAGGCTTCACGGACTGGCAAAACACGGGCTAACTCGCAATAAGGTGATGCTGTGTGTATGATGGGATTGGATGGGTGTTGTTCATTATGAGCTTTTACCGCTGAGCAGAACAATCGATTCGGATCTCTACTGCCAACAACTGATGAGATTAAAACAAGAAATTGGGAGAAAGCGGCCAGAATTAATCAAAATGAAGAGTGTATTCTTTTATCATGATAACGCTAGATCTCACACATCTTTAGTCACTCAGCAAAGATTAAGAGAGTTTGGCTGGGAGTTGTTAATGCATCCGCCATATAGCCCTGACATTGCACCTTCAGATTTCCAACTGTTTCGGTTTCTTCAGAATTCTTTACACAGTATCAGGTTAACATCAAGAGAGGACTGCCAAATCTACGTATCGCTATTTTTTTTATCAGAAGTCCCAAAATTTCTACAGTAACGGGATCATGTCACTGCCTACAAGATGGCAGACAGTCATCGGACAAAATGGCACATATGTATTGTAATTGAATGTAAATGAACTTTGTATAAGTCTTGAGTTTTCATACAAAATGCGAAGAAACTTTTTCCCCGAACTACCCCCCCACCGCACCTCATTTTTCGACCTAGAGCGGGCGATATTTTGTGTAATCATAAAAAGAATTTAGAGTTTAAAAAGTTTATTTAAACTCTTAAAACTACAAGAAATAAGATAAATCGTATTACTACGACTCCCGGATTTAATGTGTTAATATGTTACTATTAAAACAAGAATATTTTCATTAAAGGGCATATTGTAAAAATCTACTTGCATGATTAATAAATCATACATTACACAACATAGTATATTAGTACAGTATATGCATTAATAAACTGTTCAATTTCACTCTTAGGTTAATTAGATCGATGTCAGTTGATTCGTAATTGTTAAAAAGAACTTGTAAATCTTTGTGATTTGTTATAGAGATCCGAATGATAAATATTCTATTTAAGCTGGATTTTCACTTCAAAAGGGTGCGTATGCGTGCATGAGTGCGTAATAGTCGACTGGAACTGAGTACAGCTAGTTATAATAGATTTTACCGTCCACAAAGAAAGAGTCTTGACCATTTTAGCTTTTTTAATTATTTGTCTTCTACTGCCACCGGAAGTGAAAGTGGGAAATGAGCAGAGGACTTAAAATCGAAAATTTCGTGTAAGTTTTATTTCCATTGCAAGTAAGTTTAGTAATTAGTTTGCATTTGGTTAACAGATCTTCTGTCTGTTCAGTATATGATTTCTAGAAACGATTATTATATAAATATTAAGGAGAAATGTTAATTATTGTATTATGTGTAAAAGGAAAAGCGTGGATGAAGGTTATTTAAACAATTGTTTGATTAACCCGGTAAATGATGTATACAGACTGTTTTTCTTATGATATAGAGGTCCATTGTAATAACAATTTGAGAATCATCTTTTAACAAAGAATAATTTCAAGATGTTAGGATACTGGAGTAGTATTCACTTTAATAGGCAACATCTCAGTGTATTGTAGGCACTACACATATTTGATATTACTTTATTGAAATATACTAGCATTATTAAACTTAGGTCTTCCCTATTTTTACTGCATTATTCTTCTTATTTTTATCTACCTTAAGTATGGCTAACATTTCTTTTTTGTATTCAAAATGCGGTTTTTAAATACCAGCTACGGCAGGCGATTTAGGTCCGTTATTGATAAAATTAATCTACCTGACAAGCCTACTAACAATTAACATTTGATCATTTTTCCATATGACAATTTGAATTTGTCAATTTTTGTTTCTCCATAACAGAAGTTGTCAAATTGCATCCTTTGTTAGACAAAAATGGGATAGATAATTATTAATAACAGGTGTTTTATGTGGCCTAAATTTTTTTGTATAGTGTGTATATAATGTCTTTACAGGCGTAATAATATTTTATTTTCTTGACTGTGAACTGCAATGATGCATTCGTGACATGTCTGACATCCTTAAATGAAGATGATGATAAGATATGAGGGGGAGTTAAAGTAGACTTGATATTATAACAGCTATGGCCTTAAATTGTTAAATTACACGTTCAATCCATCCTTGAATTGCGTACTACGTCTGTAAAATCTCCTGTCTGCTGGAAAAGCCGTACACACACACACAAATACTGCACACACGTACACGTACCCACACACAATAAAAATATATATTTTTTTCCACATGCTGTTTATAATGCAAATAAATAAGTATTTTATAGAATTCTATATTTTCTTCAGAGTTGATATGCCTTTTAAGCATTTTCTGCCTTTCTTTGATGACCTGTTATGAAGTGTCATTTATACTTGCCTCAAAGTATCTGAGAATATTTAAAATTTAAAGTACATTAATAAATGTAATATAATAAAACCTATTATGGTTGAATAGATAAATCACGAAATGTAGACGAATACTGATATCTCGTATGGCGATCTCTCTTTATTTTTAACTTTTTGTTTTTAGTATTTGTTGCTATAGCGGCAGTATTAAGAAGCTGTAAAAAAAATCTAGTGTTTATTTGTTACGTTTCAAAAGATAGACAAGTAACAGATAGCCAGACAGCTTGTATTTTATTTTGGTCTGAAATAATGGTTTATTCGTAGTAGTGTAACTAGTATTCTGAAATAGAACTAGTGAACTAGTGAAATTTATTGAATCTTTTTTAGTTCCAGTAGTTTAGCTGTATGTAGATTTTTTTAAGAGTTGGACTAACCGATAGTACTACTGAGAATTTGCTGCAATAATCATATTAAGTTCAAGTCTAACTACACAAAGTCATAATTATATCTGTATTAGTCTAACTACACATAGTCACAATTATATGTCGCATTGTGGTCAAACATAAATTGATCTTTGTATATTGTTTTAGGTGCGGACGTGGGACAAAATCCAGGCTATCATGAAGTCTGAAGAGGGATTAGGAATCGAATACGACGAAAATGTAATTTGCGACGTGTGTCGATCGCCAGATTCCGAAGATGGCAACGAGATGGTGTTCTGTGATTCATGCAACATTTGTGTGCATCAAGCTTGTTATGGCATCACTGTCATACCAGATGGTAATTATATATTTATTGATTAAAATCAATTTACTAATCACTTAGTAGTGTAAAGTTTTAATAATCAAGCTTAATTGTAAGTGTTTAATTGTAACCATGTTTAATTGTATTATTATAATACCTATTGAAGCATTCTTTATAGTCTAGTAGTATGAATTTCAGTTTCTCATTATGGTGTTTCGTCGTGTTACTTGATTCAGATTCCAGGTACCTTTGACTTTGGGAAATGATGGACCTATTAGAAGTTACCTATCGTTGGCAATGCGGAAGGATACGTATCTGAGAGATCCTCGTGACGTTCGCAAGTTTTACCTTACCATTGTGTGACAATATATGTACCTATTGGGTAGCAATGATTTGTTGCTGTTGATTAATTAATTTTTTATATTCAATTACAGGTCAGTGGCTATGCAGACCTTGTGGAGTTGGCGTCAAGCCGACTTGCGCTCTCTGTCCTAATTTGGGCGGAGCAATGAAGTGCACACCGTCAGGCCACAAGTGGGCCCACGTGAGCTGCGTTCTTTGGATTCCCGAAGTTTCCATTGGTTGTGCGGAAAAAATGGAACCCATAACCAAAATAACTTCTATACCAGCCTCTCGCTGGTCATTAGTATGTGTATTGTGTCGCGAACGAAAGGGTGCTTGTATTCAATGCTCAGTTAAGACTTGCAAAACAGCGTATCACGTTACATGCGCATTTAAACATGGACTAGAAATGCGAGCGATAATTGAGGATGAAAATGCTGATGATGGTGTTAAACTGAGGTCATACTGTCAAAAACACAGTGTTAATTCCAAGAAAGAGAAGTGTCCAGGCTCTGGGTCGGAGGAGGAAGAAGTAAAGAGAAAGCGTCGTAAAGATATGACATCAGAAGAAAAGACGCAGGCCAGGGCTGCGCGTCTACAGGAAATCGAACGCGAATTTGATCGACATGTCAGCGTCAAAGATATAAGTTCGCATCTACTGGAAGTTGATCAAGATGCCATCAATTACATCTATAATTACTGGAAATTAAAAAGGAGAGCAGGGCACAATCGTCCTCTGCTACCACCTAAATCAGATGATAATGAGCTTCTAACGCACAGACAAGAGCAAGCTGATCTCGATAAAATGAAAATGTTTGTACAACTGAGGCAAGACCTTGAAAGAGTGCGTAATTTGTGTTATATGGTGAGCAGACGCGAAAAACTTTCTCGTTCATTCTTTCGTATGAGAGAACAAACATTTCACAAGCAAGTAGCTGTATTAACATCTGACCATTCCATGCCAGGGCCAGATCTACAAGCTATTATTGAAGCAAACCATGGGCCGTCTATTTATGATAGATTGTATTCGCATCCAAATGCACCAGATCACAAGAATGGCTTTGAAGCCCTTCTTGCACGTATTGCACCACAGGATTCCAGTGATGAGAAGAAGCCTACAAGAGACAGAAATGGTCTAATTAAAGGTCAAAAGTCAATAAATCCTTACAAAAAGCTTTATGTTAATGGATCTCGTCGAAGTGAAAGTATGTACAGTGGACTTTCGAGTGAGGAAAGTGGCCCAGAAATAAGTCGAACCACGAAGTATCGCGGCAGAGCTATTGGATCTAGCACTGATGAAGACGTAAAGAAAAATGTTATATCACCAAAGAAGAAGGTGTCTCCTAAAACAAAAGCTAAGAAGTTGCCGAAGAAACCTGAAAGAAAGAAAAAGAAAGTGCCAGCATCCAAAGCTTTCGTTGAAAGTAGCAGCGAAGATGAAGCAATCAAATCTAGAATGAAGAAAGATAGATCACGAAGCAAGACACTGCAACAAATGGAGAAGGAGATGACTGCTGGAAAAATGGGTCAGTCAGGATCAGATAGTGATGATTTGATGCCAATGAGAACTACAAGGAATAATAAATTTCCAATAGACATATATTCAGATAGCAGTGATGAGACGTCTGCTAAAGAAGATTTTAAACCACAGAAAGTGGAGAAAATAAAAACTGAGAAGAAGGCAGAGAGGGGTCGGCCACCTAAATCGCCTAAAGATAATGATTCCCAACAATCACTACCTAGAACTAAGGCTGCCATGAAAGAGTTTATTCCCTCACAGAGCGAAAAGAAAACTCCTGCTACCGAAGAAAAGCCTCCACCTAAGAAAAGGGGGCGAAAACCATCAAACAAAGAGAAGAAACCTCCCATTAAGACTAATGTCTCGGAAGATGAGGTTAAAACTAAAGATGACATTAAATCTTCTAAGCAGAAGGATAACCCATCTGATTTGATTGTGCCTCAAAGGCAAGCAGCTAAAAAAGCTTCTGAAAACATGAGATCCACAGTTGTTAAAAAAGAAGAACCTGGAGCCGAAAAACAGGTCAGTGGAGATGACATCAAAATGAAACCTAAAATAAAATCAAGAGGCAAAGAAGCAAAAGAGATCCTTGCTAAAGTTGTAAGGAAAAAATTAATGAAGGATCAGGAGAAAGAACCAATTGCTTATGTACCACAAAGGCAGGCTGCCAAAAAAGCAGCAGCTCATATTAAGAGCGGATTAGGTACTAAAGCTCCTGTTCCAGAAAGCTCAGACGTGGACAAAAGGAAAGACAGCGAAAAATCTGATTCGACGAAACTTTCTCCTAAGAAGGAAGATGTGAAGCGTTCTAGGACTCCGCAAAATGAAAGTTCTAGTTCATCGTCAAACACCAGTAGTAGTAGTTACACGTCGTCATCCAGTTCTGACGACGAACCGGAAAAACCAACTACAATGAAACCAACTGCTAAGGCACGTGAAATTAAACCAGCTATTAGAAAGCCTTCAATGTTTTCGCCACCGGGTACGAGGCCGACAGTGGACTTGCCCTTTCTTGACAAGGTGTCAAGACCATTGTCTTCAACAAGCGCCTCGAGTGATACTGAAAGCTCTAGAGGGTCGAGATTCTCCGGATCCGAAAGTCCATCTCCTAAACGCCCCCGTAGACGCCGGAAAGGCAAAAGCATCTCTATTGATGATTCCCTTAACAAGGCCCCTGACAAGAAGCTTAAAACTTCCGAACGGGAGTCCGAGTGCAGGGTATCATCACCGATTGCTGAAAGAGAGGAACCAAACCGACCCAGCGATGCGCGTGCTGCCACGCGTGCTCGGACCAGAAGCACTACTACAAGCGGAAATATGCCTAATAAGTTTGACGCCCGACCGAGAAAATCATCTAAAGACGACATCAGTGTTGCCTCTACATCAAGTAAAACTCCCAAAGAGAGCAGCCAGCCCAGTAAACTTCCGACTCCGAAGCGGAAAGCGGACGAGGAGGTAAAGAAAGAAGTAAAGGAAATTGCGATACCATTGCCTGTGGATATTC
>DWRA01000939.1:0-19862 GCA_018250295.1 Spathilepia clonius | reverse complement strand
ACACCGCTGTTATTAGGCAGAAATAAGTGTGGCGGTGGTGTCGCCAATGTCGAACCACAAAGGGGTCTACCACCTTTAATAATTCTACCACCCTTAATATTTGCACGAGCATTAGACATAGGTACCTGTGCCATTATTATTATTATGATTTTTTTTTGCAAATGACAAATAATTTATTGTAGAAAAATTACATAAATACTATTAGTATATTATATTTTATATAGATCGTAATGACGTAAAACAATTGTGTAATTTGGTTCATTATATAAAGTTACGTAATTACGGACGTACAACGCGCGTCATTAGTATTTATTTTATTTAAAATACATCTGTATCTGCCCCATTGACGTGTTCAAAATTCATCTCGAATTAATAGGGAATATAATTCGTACCTAAAGATAGAATAAAAATAAAAATAGTCTAACTTTTTCTCTCTTACGCATGCAAAAACAGACAGAAGTTTATTTGCATGAAATAACTTCGATGGTACATTTCACGTCAAAAGTATTTAAGACTTCTGTGTAAAAATAATATAAAAACCAAGTTCGGGGTGCACTCGGGTGGAGTCGCAGACAGAAGCGTGTTTATTCGTGTATAAACATACGTATATTAAATTCTCCCTCTCTATAACAAGTTACTAATTTCTGGCATCTAAATATTGCCACACTTGGTTGCCAGCAAATAGTTACAAATGAGATCACTTACATGACTGTTCAGTTCTTCGTAGAGTTAAGATCAAGGGTATTTGTTGATACATTAATTGCCTCCAAATATTTCGTATAGAGAATGTTCTTAGTGACTTGGCAATAAGTTCTCGATTCCAAATGACTTGCGGTTTCTCTGATGGACACTATCTGAGCTCTAAACTGTAGGTCCCTCTGTCAGTATTTACGTAGAGAATATCTATGTATATGTATGAAGGGAATATGTATATGCATCCGTGTAATTGTATGTTTCTTGTAGGTTGCAGATAAGAAATTTGATTTTAGGTGTGATTTTTTTAAGCAGGTACTCAGAGTCTCAGTACTCAGGGCGAATATTAATCATCCATAGACTGACTATTTGCCGATCACCTGTACATTAAGACAAAAAGTAACTCATATGTTTATTCGGTAACTTTTTTTTTATACGATGGAGTAGCAAACGAGCATGCAGTCCACCTGATGGTAAGTGGCAACTGCCACAGATGCGTTGTTATCCCTGAGGACTAAGTTGGAATGCTTCGTAGTTTATCTCCCTTATCACACCAGAACACAGCAGCGCTTAATACTGCTGCTCTGCTTATTAGGCAGAAATAAGTGTGGCGGTGGTGCCGCCGGAGTCGAACTACAAAGGGTTCTACCACCACTTTAAATTTATATTATTTTATTGAGATAAATCGTACATTGAATTTATGATTGAATTGTTTGTGAAAATTGGTGATGTTTGATTAATAGTTTGGTTTTGTGGATTCAAATGAATTTTGGTTTTGCAAACTATAATATTGTGCATTTAAATGTAATTAACTTGTCATTAGTAACATAAATCGGAAATACAGGCAGTATTTGTTATTTCTACCACCTTTTATTTTAATGCCTGGTTGTGGCTAAACAACTCTAATTAGGCCGCCGGTTTACCGATTGAACTGGCTAGTCATGAAGGAGATAAATGAACCAAACTGTAAGCTCTTGTACATAAATGGTATTTCGTAGTAAGATAGAGGAAACCAATTAATTATGATTTTCCTAAACTTCGTAAATACACTTCAAAATTTATGACATGTCTAAGATGTACCCTAATATACCATTTGATTGGTTTAGAAATGTACAAAGAAGTGTTTGATCCAAACACATTTACTTGCGAAAAATACTTTGAAATCCTTTAATTAAAAAGTTACAACGTTAATGTTACGAATACCTATTTATACATTTAAGATTTCTGTATTTATTTTGCAAAAATAACACTGTTTTATATTTTAGAAAAAACTCGAATTGAAATTTTCTAAGTCTAATTCCCAATAAAAATAGAGCTCAATACTGAAGCAACCACTTAGAATAATTTCGCTTCCTAAGAGTATTCAATTTAAATCAGAATGAATTTAACAAATCCGGCTTTTTGTTCTTTAAAACCAACATTACCGTCTTAAAATTTATGCAAATAATGAAAATATTTAACGAACTGCATCAACATCGGCTGGTGTTGAATTGAAAGTAAAATGAAGGACATTCGAAGTTTTTACCTGCATTACCGCCTTAAGACAGACGTTCTCTCGAAATCTTGGAACTATCCTGAAACTCAGCGAATTAAAAGTTGGCGTAGTTTTGTTTGTCTTAGAATTTCAAATATATATTTATGTATGATTGTTCTTGTTTAAATTACTTTTGAAGGTAGAACGCTTAACCATTCATGTACGTAGACATCAGCAAAGTGCCACCAATAAAGTGCTGGGTTCTGATTTCGGATACGGCTACAAGTTAAATAATTTTTTTATAATTACACATGAGTAAAATAGACCAAATTTCAAGTGTACGGCATGCGCAGACACAAGACTTTGAACAAAATCAATCACGTAAATTTGGAGTGATACAAACCGATAAACAATAGCACAGACCACGGTAGCTAGTACTCGTTATGAATGTATAATTATGAACATTCTCTCGTTGCTCAAACCACGCGTAGACACGGGAATATCGCAAGGCTTAACACAGGACGCGCGCCTCGTATAGCCGGCCGAGCGTTGATCCGAACGATTTATCAATCAAAATACGTCGGCGTACGTCACATTCGATGCTCTTCTATCCGTTTACTCCCATCAGAGTTATGGATTGATGTTCGAAAACAATACTGACGATAAGTGTTTATTTATTAGCAATAAAGGAATGTAAACCATTACGTTGTTTAAAATAATTGTTAAAATAAAATAAATGATTACTTACTTTGGAAAGATTTCACTAAGTGCATATAGTAGGATACATAATTATATATATATACTAAGTGAAAATATAGTAACATACTATGTGAAGATGCTAGGTAAATTTAGTCGCCGATTGTCGAAATTTTACAAATTAGCATGGTACCTCCCACTTGTAAATCAGACACCACCTAAAGCTTTTATGTCCCCCCATTACTTTTCAATAAACTTTCACTAAAAGCTTTTGTGAATATTCATGAAGTGTCTGTTCTTTTCAGGTGGGTGTATTCAATTGGCTTTCCGGCAAGGACTTCACTTTTTCTTCCTGCAGGTAAAACTTATTTAAACTGTGGCTTCCATTGTGATCTCTTAGCTCTAATTGAGTCAGACTGCAACTTTAAAGGGAATTGTATAAATCGAGAGCTAATTGTTTGAATCCTAATGAAGTGACTACTGAGGGAGTATCTTGTCTCGTAGAAATATAAATCTAAGTGCGTAGTGGAATTAAAGTACTACCAATGGAATTAAATGCACTCGATCATAAATAGAATGGTGTATGAATCAACTTCCGAAGCACCACTGCTACATTTATTAAATAATAATAATTTGAATGATTGGGTTTCGGGTTGTATCCCCGTTAAAGAGTATCGGTATTGTCCAACACATCCCTTTACCGTGTTAACCTATAACCTCATTATGTGGCGGTATTGTGTTTCACGGTTGATACGCATGTTGGGGTAATTGCTATTAAAATGATAAATTTGGATCCCGCACGGACCAAGCCATCAACGGTCAGTGTCATATTTGCATTTATGAAACAGGTCAAACGTAATTTATTTGGTTATAATCATTATTAAGAATCACGAATATAGATAAACAGACATATTCATTAAAATATGGTTCGAATATGTGTTGTAAGAATATGTAACACGGTGATTCTTTGAGATAAAATATTTATTCAATTTAAAAGAAATTGAAACTTATATTTTTTAATTTATATGTTAATTCGAATTCAATTTATTTTGTGTTAAATATTTTCGGAATCAGTCGAAACTGCGATCGTTATTGTGCATACAACATTGAGATTAAAATTTTTCTTATTGTTAAAACAATCGGAACGAAATATTTAATATATATGCAACAGATTACCCATACAATTCTAATAAAAACGATGTTAACTCATCACCAATTTTTTTATTGTCGTCAAGAATCAAAAATATATTCAGTAGATCAGCACATGCTCCAGTTTCTTTAATTGCGACTGCAGTCCTTTTTTTGCGCAGATACATACAATTGTTCATAGTTTACAGAAAATCCGAAAGACATACATCAAATATCAATCAATTACCAATAAAATGCAGATACGTCTGCCGACAACAGTATCGTATTAAGGTTTCCGTAAGTCACGTATCACCCTGTGGCTTCAAGGATGACGCCCAAGGGACCGGACGCAAGATTAACGTGGCACGTCTGTCCTCAGGCTTAAATCACATTATGGGCTCCCTGCTCTTTGTTTAATGTTCCAAGGTGGACTTTCTGTACTTTCTTGCCATAAACAGCGAGATTTCATTTATCTTGTGCTGTTTATTTTACCTGTGTCACTGAGTCTGGGATTTGGTGGGAATATAATCAATTTATTACTGTACTCATTGATTTTGTCTGCTGCACGTGAGAATCTGATTCCTTATATATGAGGTGACATGAAATGACTACTTCGATTTCATACGGTAGAATTTTGGTGTTCATTTTTTGTTGTATACGCTCGTGCTTTTTTTATTCAATTCACCGAATGTTAAATAATCATCACAGCAGAATTATTACTAGATGGAATTATTATAGGTATATTTATTGGATATCTTTTTGGTGGAAATGATCATATTATGATTATATCGCGATAAATGAATAATGTGAAGACTCGGTACATTACTTCGTGATACTGCTAAGTAGATGTTTTTATATAAAATTGAAATTTTTCGGTTTGAATGAATTTTCTAAAATAATATCTGGCTTTCAACTAACTCAATACTTTCAAGATTCCGGGATACTTTCAACGATTTACTTCGACACAATCCGTACCAATACAAAAAGTCCTTAGATTTATTTTCATTGTGCTCTACCAGACTGTCGTAAATTGTTAACGTGTAGGTAGGTATGTATATTTATATGGAGGATAGACTAACTCTATTTAATTTAGTCGCTCTATGATACTTAATTAAGACATTGAGATACTACGTAGGAGAGAGATCTAAGATGTATTCATATATGTATACATATATGCCTTTTTCGTTACTGCTTACAAAACTTTAGTGGCGAATGTGTTTGATATTTGGATATTTTTTGGAATAGAATACTTTTAATCTGTAAATTTATTTTATTACTTTCATTAAATACTATGTTTAATTATCAAGTTACTATATCGCAATACTAACATGTCTAAATTTAACTGTGAAATAATGGCTACTGCGTTGTCCTAATACGACATATTTGTGTATATGTTGCCATATTGTGTAATGTATCAGCGTAGCGACCTAGGTCCCGCCTGCCCTTTCATTAACACGATCAAACTTCTGTTTCGTACAGCACGTTCGTAGCTCGGGGACAGATATTGTCCACAATCCTTGTTTTTTGTACCCTTGATTGCAAAACTTTTATGGATCGTCGCCCAACAAAAAACGTGTAATTTTTTGTTAGACTGCGTCCGTGTAACGAGATATTTATGGGAGGTTACGCGTGAGGTCACGCCGAGGTGTGGACATGGCGCTATTTTGCCCCTTTTAGTATTATTCCAGAGTCCCCAAATGGAATATGGTGCTGTAAAATAAAATGGTAATTACAACGGTTTTCGGGTCAGCTTGTGCAACGTTTGATATCGGTTTTACATGTGTACTGAACACAGTTAAATTAAATCGCAGCTTTAACATTTGAACTTACCCTTTTAACTTTGTGAACAAATTATTCCTCAAAAAGAATTTATGGCGCCGATTGAAAACCTTAGCTCACTGACATTAAAATTACAAGAATAAATTACAAAAATGCTGCTGATTGACTAGATTATTACTAGACCGCACTAGAACTAGATTTCATCGTTATCCTTACATTTAATATTTAATATGTCAGTATTCGAACTATTTCAGAAGCTCTTTCTAACGAAGTTTAGAAGAACGAAGTTTGTAGAAATTATAAGTTCGTAACTCTTTGCTACTTTGAATTTAAGTGATTTTTTTAAAACGAATTAAATATTAAAGTAATACTTTTTAGTTTGTTTCTTACTCCTCTGCGGGGATAGAACAATTTTCTATATTGGGTTGATTAATGTATCATAGGACTGCGATTTGATACGGTACTACGAATCAAATCTTTCTAATAAATCTACGCAATTTTGCAAATCACAGACCAAATTAAATTGTAAGTAATAATCAAAATTAATAGTAGTAGTAGTAAATAAATATTCTGATATGCATACTCGATTAATATGTTGTTTACATAAGGATAAGAGGTCTGAATTCAAGTGGTTACACGAATCACTAAACTAATAGTTGATAATATTAGCGATTAAGGTTACGGTAGGCTATGAAACTTTATCAGTTTGGATTGTATAAGAGGGATCAGTTGTTAAAATTTATTTCGTAAGACTTGAAAGGCGAAAACGGTTTAGTTATTGACGAATACGGCTTCATTGAAATATTAATTAAATGCCGTTCTTAATTGTATCCGATATCATTCAAGAAACATTTTAATGACATTCTGAATGATTAGAACTCAATAGTCCTATCTCATTTACTTATGTTAATAGTATTTGCTAAATTTTATGAACAGTACAGGATATAAAAAGTAAAATTTAAATTTTAAATAGTTCAGTGTTACTTATTGATCTTCATGTCAATATGTTTCTTGTCTAAAGGTACCTACTTAAGCAGATAGTTGGGAAATAAACCGAGAGCCTTGCAGGTTTACACTGTAGACCGGTGACTACACGGTCGCTAGCGGCTTCAGTATATAAGTTTTAGGGTTCGTAACCCACGTTCTCTCAATAAATACTTAACATTAGAAACTTCACTTATATTTACTTTTAGCATTCGCAAACCTATTTTATTTGCCAACATGTGTGGCCCAAAACTTTGTTCCACGCCCTTGACAGTTGCGATGAAGGGGACATACAGAGCACTTCTTATTGGGGCGTAACTTAGAAACGGATGGGGTAGTTCCGCTAAAGAATGGTGACATAAAGGGAATTGTAGTTTGGTCTAAAAGTGCCGTGAAACATCATGTTTATTTTTAACAGTTTTCTATATTAGATACCGAGTTTTGTCCTTGGGATTCGTAGGATGCTTTATTGTGATCTAACTTGCATAGTATCAAAGTCGGGATGATATCAACTCAGGAAGGCCTATGTCAGAAATCGATCATCAAAGGCGGATAGGAATTAATCCATAAATTGATCGTATCGTATAGATTTAATAAGCTCTGTTGGTTTTCCTCTCTAGGGCAGAATCGTAGGTATTCTAGGTTCTACCAAATCCAAATCTATGGCGTACTTACGTCATTTTGGAACAAACAGACGTTCACGTTTATAGTATTAATAATAAAATAAATGATAGTATTAGTTGAAATATAATTATGTTAACGCGTTAAATATAACTATGAGGTTTCTATTTGATAGAAAATGTACGCTTTTCTTATTCTTATGCATTTCACAACCTTTAGAATTTGTTTATTTTATAACATATGTAAATACTAACAGAAAAAGTATAATGTTTATTTAAAATTTTTAAAAAGCTCAATTTATTCCGATGCAGTAAGCTGTTTGCACGAAATATAATCTGCAATTTGTTTTCGAGGAAATTATACAAAATCCGTAATAAATTCCAATCGGCACAAAAGGCTCGTGTCCCTACGATTGTCAGGAATTTTAATCGTTCCGCGAAATGTATTAAGCTTCGATCCGGGAATGTATGCATAAAATAAATTTATAGGTATATTTATTAATTAATATGTGCCTTCATCCTCTACTCAATATTAAAGGGAGTGTATATAATGAATTCTTAATATTATATTTTTTAATGTACATGCTTAGATGAATACATACTAGACGTAAAAGAGTAGACATTATATAGAGAAGGTTAAGGATTTCTGATAGCTAAATCTTCCTATTAACTAAATGTTTTGAGAACTTATAGAAAAATAAGGCAAACATACCCTCGAAACGGTTAATACGTTAAATGGAATAAGGTATTAGGTGGTTATTAGTCCTCGAAATCCGATAACAGTGTGGGTAAACTCTTCTGAATACAACCCTTATATTTGAGAGGCCTGTCAATATTCGGCTCGTCACGTCTCTACCCCTTGTTTGATGCAAACACGAAGGTACGAAGCAAATAGAAAGTGTATTGTGAATATCCAATATGTGTATTCAGTTTTATTAGGAATGATTTTTTTTTAGGTGAAGACGGTTAGGTATGCCATAAACAATGCAATATTAAAATAAAAATTTAAATTGGAAAATTTGGTACTGTAATTTTTGTTCATATTTAATGTTTGCTTTGTTATTGTGGCTAAACGGTTAAAAGTAAAAAAAGTAGAAACTATAAATTAATTGAAACGTACAAGCAAGATTGTTTCTTAAAGTTCGTTAATTGGGTATAAGTTTCACAGGTAGGTCTTTTCTATTAGTAGCTGTGATCTTGTCCAGTTTCTTTAAAAAGTAGACATTTAACTATAAGTTTACTTGAAAAAAAATTATAACGTTGAAAAATATATATATATTTTTTTGTCAATTATTGATCGTTTCTTATGTGGCATTTTTACTGTATTTTCTTTACTGTTCAAATAATAGTACAAGTTCGTCAAATATCTACCTACTATAAGTAGTTTTCGTGTATGATCTAAAGCGTCTACATTCGATATTCTCGCCATCAAATGCTCTTAAAGTATCAGGTGTTCGACATGAATACCTAATCTTAATGGCGTCGGTACATGCACCTCGATAAGGGCGAGTGTAAATCATCGGTCGGAATGTTTTATGAAGTTCCCGGTGGGAAGAAACAGCTTGTTCCGAACCGAACAAGAGAATCTGAGAAATGGGGCTTACTTTATCTGCGAACGGTTCAACTGTCTCCCAAGTGTTGTGAATTTTTAAGAGCACTTTACCTAAGGACAGGCGATGGGATACGTATAGTTACGTACATTTGGTTATAGGATGGTTGATCATTGAAGGATACAATTCTTTTCTTTTAGGATTTTAGGAGAAAACTATTTAGCCTGCTTAGTGTGTTATGGTTGGTGCAGATGGTACAATGATCACGGACCTTTTGTAAGAAACCTCGTATTGGCCTTAATTTAGACAGCTTATCTAAAAATCTAAGCATACTTTAAAATAATAATTGAGTTACAAATTACTTATAAATAGTTTACAACGTGCTTATAACAAGGTTTGCAACAAATGTATTTTCACGAATTTTCTTATGATTTGTTTAAAAATACAAACTGTATTTCTATCGTAAATCCTAAAAAAATACAATTTTTCTTTTTTTTTTGGATTTAAAACACCGTCCTTGGATTTTGTATTCAATACCATTCGTATTAAAGTCTCTCATCGTCTATTTCTAACTTCCTATACGAGGAAACCTGGCGCCAACGTTCGTCACGTTTAAATAATGATTTATGCAAGTAATTTAGTTAAGTACATAGAGACATTACGGCTCTCTCGTATAGATTAAAACGTTTAACGGCCCGAACATCCTTTGTGGTCGGATTCCTTTTACGTAATACTATAAATTATGTACGACCTAATAGATGCGTGTAGAATCTACCGATTTTATATTTTATTTATTTTATTTTATTAGTAGTTATCTCAAATTCGTATGAAATTTGCGTCAATTTTAAACACATAAAATAAATGTAAATTGTGTGTGATTCACAAAAATCACCTTGCTATAATAGTATCCGGCCTATTCAAAGTAGATATAGTTCAACTATGTAAATTAAACTTTTGTGTTGTGTATCTGCCTCTTTGTATAAAGCTTTTTTATTAAATTGGATCGGCAAACGAGCAATCCATTTGATAGCTACTTTATTACCGTCCATGAGCATCTACAAGGAAGAAATTAACGAGGAGTTATATGTATATTTAAAGTAGATAACAGATGTATTTCGACCTAGGGTTTAATTTAAAAGTCTCGTGTCTCTTTGGAACGTAAAATTTACTTTGTAAATCTTCCTAATGTTTTTATATTATTACACCCTTCAAACCGGAACATAGCAGCTCTTAGCACTTAGTTATAAGGCGACGACAGCGTGCCGATGTCTTTGGAATGATATGTTGGTGGGAATGGTACATGTAACTTTAGAAACAGTCACATCAAAAATCATAATATTGCTTAATGCTATTAGTGCAAGCTGTATTTTGAGTTTATCATAAATATATATTTATTAAAGTTTAAAGTTAAAGCATAGCTTCCACTGAACAGTAGCTACATCAGTCACTTTATTACTTATTAACCTCTGTCGACCTGACCTAAATAGATTTACGGGTATAAATTGAAAAAAATAAATGCAGATACTTCAACATCAACACGGAATACAAACTGAGGGAAAATGAATTCGCTGGAGCCCAGCCAGGTTCGTTACAGAAACATAGTTTTCATGATCAAATATTATATTGTTATGTTAAATGTTTGTCTTATCTCGTACTCACATATGTAGATATACTCATGTTCATAAATTAGTAAATGAGTTTCCACTTCTTCCCAGTGGCGACTGATTATAATAAAATTATGATAATATGAATCTATGTTTCTGACTTTAACTGATCTTAACAGATGTAAAATATTTTCATTTATGTATAAATGGACTTATAATATTATGTGGCTTAAATGTGAAAATTGCTTATTAAAGTTTTTGGAGATTCGATTTTTAAACACTACAAGCATATTTTTTGTTACTTTATTATATAAAGTGCTGGCTTTATCGAACTTAATTTTAAAACTTTCGCAAACTTGCAAATAAAATAGCTCTTTCACAGCTTACATTGTCAGTCAGCGATTTCTATGCAAAGTTTTATTAAACCAGATATTCTGGATGAAGCGAAGGAGATTACGTCATGGACGAAAGAAGAGTCGTAAACTTTTGGGATGTAACTGTAAAGTTTGCCAAATCTTAGTCGGGTTGGGAAGTACTAAAGAATATACATCCCGCGCGACTGTAAGTGTTTATTACGTTGTAAAGTTAATATTTATTTCAAAATATTCAAGGGAGACGCATCACGGGATTGACACTCCTAGTGATTATCAATCCGCAAGTGAGTGGTGTAGTAGGTATGGAGAGAAATGTGTCCAGTGTAAGAAGGGATGCGGTTAAAGAGTAATTTATTTCTACTTATTGTAAATATTTATATGTATATAAGGTTATGTATAGCGTTATAAATTATGTTCAAATAAAGTTTAAAATATTCAATATCATAGTAGCAACATTTATTTTTAATTTAATTTTTAAAATGTTGATATTTTGGATTGTATTTTGGATCACGAAAGTTAAGGAATTTATTGACCCCAAAAATTATATTACGACGCTTAGTTAGTTACTAGTTATGGTAATATTTTGGGCTAGGCACTTGACCGTGGATGTTTAGATACATGTCTATGCTTATTGACGGTAAATGTTTGTAACATAATTTAGTTATGAAGTTAAATAGTAACGTTAAATCAATAAAATTATAATATTATTTTTCAAATAGCTTAATGTAACTGCTTTGCAAATAGAGTCATCAAAAGTTATTTACTAAAAAGTTCAATTACATTTAATGATAGCAACAGAGTTAAGACCCGCCTGTAAAATACTCACGGAGTCAAGGTTAACTTCACATAATTATGACTTTGAAGGTCTAATTTATTAGCGGCTAGCGTTATAATTACCGTCAACTGGAGAAATTATAATTAAAGGCTTCGTTCTATTAAATGCAAAGTCCTTAGGATGTTATAATGTATTTACGCTAAAATATTATATAGTTTAAATTTGGACACAAAATGTTATAAAAATATGTCTTTGTTTTCATTGACTAATCTATCAATGGGCATCGGATAAGCGCTCAAAAATATCCGCACTAAATGTGCTATAAATCGCTGCAATGGCGGATAGTTTCTATTTACTATAGCGTTAGACCGAATATGTACGAGTAGAATGCCGTTTTGTGTAGAAAATTATGTATAAACTATGGTCATGATATGTCAACTAATCCAGATATTCTAACAGCATTTGTTACTAAGTAACCATATTTTTGCGTGAATTTAGCACCAGACGCGACATCTATTGATTTCTGAGTCAATGCTTATTTAATAAATTATATACATGACTAATAAAGTCACGAAATGAAGATGTATTCAATATTATATTTTAGTTATTTTACTACTATACTATAAATGTCCGAGGACTCAGACTCTAAATAGCCGGTCCTGAATATGCGCCATAAATTATATAATCCTTCTTTCTTTAGAACGGATAATAGAAACTACCACATAAAATTAATCGCTTCTTTAATGGAACATTTTATGAAATGTAAATGTCAATGGCCGTGATTTGCACCACATGAGTCACCTACCACACGTATGTGGAAACTCTTCGATCACGTGATATTGACGCAAATGTGTACGAACTTATTGACCCAAGATATTTGTTAAGCAAATGAACATACGGTTATGACTAGTACTTATCAATTATATCCCAATGTTTGTAATTAAAATAAATTTTATATTACATGCTTCGATAATAATACTGTGTTTTTGCCAAGCGCTTGAAGATGTCTAATAAGCTTATTTCTATCACCCGTTGAAAAGTGCAAAAAGTGTTCTATTGGACGCGATAAAGGTGGTTAAGTTAGAGCACTCAGTAAAGCGTGTCTGCCATTTCGCTATAAATTATTAAAATGTAAAAATTATATACTACATAACTACTATCTATAAATCCTCCAGCAAGCAGAAATATACGGAATTTAATATTTTTGAGATTACTTAAAAACCTGTTTCATTATATAAATGAGTAAAAAATTGTCTTAAAATATACTGATGACCCATCGACCTGGTGACGATATGTTACAGACTTATTAGGAATAGTGGTTACCCTGCCAACCTATAATGGAGAGAGTGGAAGTGATAAATTTGATTTCGCTCTAGGTATGGTTGCTGTTGTGTGTGTTTGTGATAGGTCGTGACCATAAAAGTTTATTATGCGTTTATTTCTTTAAACTAAGTAAATTACGATAGTTACATATATTTTTGGAAATAGGAGTATCTACATAATCGTAACTTGATATATACATAAGTACGAAATGAATATTGACTCAAGTATTCATTTACGCAAATGGCCCACTATTTGGTAACTGTTGTTTACGCAAGAGACATAAATTAAATATAAAACAAGAAAAGATATATTATTTGATACAATGAATTATACAGGTACGCACATAAATTTAAAGAATGTTTAATGATTCATCTCGTGTGGAATTTTCTTTATTATTTCTGTGTTCGCAGATTTGAATAATGGCCCCATTTATATGTATGTGAGCGTTTGTTTAAAACTGTGTCAACAGCGAACATTTGTTATCTAAATTTAGATAGGTGTGTTAGTAGGTAGGTACGAATTAGTTAATTTAAATTCTATTCGTAATTCTACTAATTTCTTGCTCATTACCGTTAACTCGCCAATTTGCAAAATAGTATATCCCACAACGTTAAATGTTTTAATGCATTTTATAATAAACGATATTAAAATAAAATACGCATACTCAATCAAAGATTTTTTCTATTTTATGGAATTAGCAAACGAGCATGCAGGGCCATAGGTAAGATTAGAGTCCTACTTGAAGTTGATCACAGATACCTTGCTAACCTTGAAGGCCAAGTTGGTATGCCTTGGATAAGTATGTCTCCCTTATCACACCCTTTAAACCATAATACAAATGCGCTTAACACTGTTATTATTAGGTATGAATAGATGTTAAATTACAGACAATATTAGGTAAGTAGTAAGTTAGCAGGACACGTTAGTAATCTATCTCATAAAATTGTAGATAGACCGTATAACAAGGTTTGTTTTAACTAAACGTTAAATTATTTAAGGCTGGCATAAAATAACGATTTTTATTTATAATTATGGGAATTTTAGACAATAAAGCCAATAACGAGCAGCAGACATACGTATATAAGAATACTTCTTTTTAACTGAAGAAGGTTAACAAAACTGCGATTTAAAATATTATCGATATTAACACTACTAATGAACATCCGCATTCTTTGCGCTTCTGATGAATTTATGCGCGTACTATAGACATACATCCGCGTTTAAGCGAGACCGGTATACAGAATGTTAAGATAAGTTACTCAGTCTCCCTAATAAATATTATGTGTGATCGTACATCGCAACACGCCCCATGTTCTGCGTCATGCTCGAAGGTTAATGATTTATTATGGTGATATGTGGTGATTAAGTTGCAGTACTGAATGGCGTGCATCGGTCGTGTTAATTGATGATATTACGTGATAATTTGCTATCATATGTACCTACGACGTACAATCTGTTGATGAACGTTTCCGATATACTTACCTATACCTCGTTGTAACCTCTTTAATGTGTCATAGTGTGTTCACTATGTCTTAGTGTGTTCTATGTTCTATATTATCTGCTTTGTATGGTTCTAACTACGAATATTAACTACGGAGAATTTCGAAATGGTATTTAAAGGATTTCGAAAGTATACAATGACTTAATAGAAACTAATATGGTAAAATCAAAGGTAGTAGAACCCTTTGTCGTTCGACTCTGGTGGCACCACCGCCAAACTTATTTCCGCCTACTAACAGCAGTGTTAAGAACTGCTGTCTTCTAGTTTGAAGGGTGTGGTAAGGTAGATAAACTTAACGAGACATTTCAACTTAGTCCTCAAGAGTAGCAACGCATCTGTGGTGGACTTCAGTTGAGATTCTGGTCTTCTCTGGGGTGGATCACAAATGTCCATGGGCGGCAGTAGCTACTTACTTTCAGATGGACTCCATGCTCGTTTGTTACTCCATCATATAAAAAAATACAAGAAACAAAAAAAAATAAAAAAAATGAAATATCGTATCGACAAAACCACACGCACAGTCTTGTTCATATTAATATTCGTGTTTTGGCGTGCATATGAGTGAAGTTAGTATATTCATTCTCTTTAACTTTGTAAAATTATTTTATAAAACAATCTATTACAACAAGGTTTGTAAGCAACTTTTTATGATTCTACTCCAGAGGCACCACCATCTTAATAAACACAAGTAAGACTATAAACATATGTATTTATAATTTCTACAACGCTATCTTACTATAAGCGAGCGGGCGGGTAATACCATAACGAATTTCCCCATAAATAATACTCTAAATTTCCCCAATCATGTAAGGTGGTAATATATGACGATTAACTTGCAATATTGGGATGGGCTTTGCAACTGCACGGGATGGATGGTCGTCTCGCACGCGACCGTATTTCAGCTCAACTGCCGCAGATTAAGTGGTCCGCCGTAATCACTTCCGAAACTTGGGGATTTCATGTTCTGTAATAGAAACGTGGTTTAGTAGGTATGTTTTATTAAGCCCGTGTTTTTCTTGTATTGTATAGAATAGCAAACGAGCATGCGTTTCGCCTGATGGTAAGTGGTTACTGTGTTCTATGGACATCTGTAATCAACCCCAGACACGATTTGAGTCCGGTCTGAGGTCGACTAAATTCACATGGCTACCTCTTCAACTGGAAGTACTGATAAAATGATTAAAACTAAAATGTGGAGTAAGTTTAAAATATTTTCATTATTAACATAAAATGTATGAAATCACAAAGTATTAATTGTCGATATCGTCGGTCACTTTCTTACAAATGGAATTGATCCCGGGGTTACAAAACACGAGACCTCGCGTGTTTTCAGTTCTTGTTTAAGTCTTAATGGAGATCCTCAAGGGGAGGAGGAAATTGGTAAAGGCTGTCACGCGACAGAGGATTGAGATGTTACTAAGGGTCAATCCGGTAGCTTGTAATGTTTGTTTTAAAAGAATTTGATTTTTTTATGTTAGTGATGTATTAGAAATTCTTGTTAAAACAAATGTGTAAAATGTATTTATCTAATTAACTTAGTCGTCACATTATGTTTGATACGTTATGTAGAGATAACCTTCGTGTTTATTTTTCAATTAGCATTCCTATTAAATTAACAATTTACTCTTATGTAAATTATTGATACTAAAAATTGATTATACCAAATATAAAGTTCTTGACCAGAAAATTGTTAAAATTTTATTTATAGCAGAAATCTACTTTCCTAAACTTCCCTTTGATGTTGATTCAAATTTTTATGGTACGGGAAATATTGATTAAAACGCCCAAAGTAATTATTTTCTGATCTCAATTTTGCATTTTAACAGACAAGAGGGAACAAGTGTCGAATATTAATGCGAAACGGGAGATGCAATTAAAACATAAGATCTAACGAAAGTGAGTAAAATGATAATAAAGATAGCAGAGCGGGAATCTAAATAATTAGCGCTCAGTCAGAAGTTTGCAGTAACTTCAACCATCTATTCGTCTATCCGATGGTTTTAAGTCTACTGTTAGATACAGGTTTCCTCTAATTAGCGCCACTTCGATCTGCATTGTAGCTTCGGAACCCAACGGTTTCTCACTATGTGCTTGAGGTTATCGATACACATAATCGGGGCCGACGTATGCTCCTTTTATCGACAAATTTATTGTAATTATTCAAATGACGCTTTACTTAAATAATAACAATGAAAATTTATAGACAATATTGTAAGATGATAACGATCGTGACATAATGTCCTTTGCACTGTTAATTGTCCAGGATTCAATACATAACGGTAACTGAGCAGCATGCTCGCTTGTTACTATACTATTCAATAAAAAAGCGTTACCGCTAATAAAGATATGCGCATAGCTTGATCTTTACGTGTGCAATGACGCGTGTTCAATCTTCCCAATTAATTTGCACATAAGCTTCATTACGCTGAAGCCTTTCAAATAAGCTGGCTGCAGATTCCTAATTTTTTTAGAGTTTTTGTGCACCATTACCCTCAGACGGGCTCGGATTACGGTTACCGACGCGGAAAATCTCCATGCCGTTAATTGAAAACCGACTTGTGTGGGGTTGCATGGATAAAAAAACACAAACGACTTCACAATATTGCACATAAATAGGTATAGGTACTAAACACATAACCATAACTGTTGGTACAATTAAACAGAGTTCTAGAATTGCACCAAGTAAGGGAATATGTTATCGTGCTTTTTTTACGTTTTAGTAGATCAGGTATGTATGTATGCTGAGAAATTTTAAATGGTAGACTTCGTATTCTACTAATTGCTGTCATAAGGCAGTAGCCACTTACTATTCGAGGGACTACGTTTTCGTTTACTACTTGTATATTTAAAAAAATACAAGTACTAGGTACTATCAGTCATTTGAAATGAATTGTTGTTTTTTCACGATGATGGTTTTGGTTAAATTGGAATTAATATTTAAAGCTAATTTTGGGAAGAGGACTTTATAATTCTACTTATCATTAAAAATATTTCATTAGTGAGTTAAACACCGACTCAATTTCAAGTTCTTGAGAGAAATATTACATAATACCTATAGTAAAAGGATGAAACTTCGAATTGAAGTGTTTCATGTTTATCCTCTTCCGTAACCTTATCAATGTGTAGACAAAAAGTTACAAAGGAATGACGTATATTAAAACGTGGGCAAGTTACTTATTGCTTTGAAAATAAACCTAAAGTGAGAAATAGTCACATTAGTCGAATAAATGACGTCGTAAGATTCCTGTTTGACTTAATTTATTTGAGCAATTTTCATAACACTTCAACGAGGTCGCTACGGTCATCGCGTTGACGTCACGAGCGTTAAAACAGTATTTTTATTTTCATTACGTTATTCGTTTATCCATTTTCTGGAGAAATATACTTCTCTTATAAAAATACGCTTAAATTAGTTCAAAAACGAGAAATAATGAGTTTCTATAATTAGGGCTGAGAATACCAATTGGAATGATTTAACGTGAAAAAATTCTCAAGTTTTTAGTCTTAATACAATAATGAATGTGAGATGGGAATAAAATATGACGACACAATTATAATTACTGATGAAGTAAAAATGAAATGAAAGAAAAAAATGTAAGAAAGAATGATTATTATTTAATTTGGAACTTTAATCGTCAATGAAGTTACGAAAACCTTTTTTGTAGCAAGCGGGTGGATTGTTGAGCCCTATCAAAACTGTCATGAGATATTATAAATCTCGCTAATCCAGGCAAGCGATGAGGCCCCCTTACAGATGACGAATGTGTGTTTTACCACATTTATATTCCTAAGCACTGAAACAAAACCTCTACTAGGGTTGTTCTTTTGTCAATTTGAACTGAAATTTAAAATTAAATTTCATTCACCGTAAAAGCGAGGAAAATACTACCACCAGTTTTGTTTATATGCCTTTGTTATATATAAATATATACAAAATGAATTTTTATTCAACCTATCAGAGCCTTTTAGAGAAACGTATACGTACCTAACTCAAGAATAATAAATAATCTTTTGTATTGTACATGTTTAAACTCACCTGCATATGTTTTTATAGATTTTCACATAATAAAACTTAGTTGCACAGAGCATTTTTATATCTTTTTACACAACTTGCAATACATATTGTAATATTACTTATTTATTCCCCACAAGGCCCAACCCTAATACTTACGAAACGTTTTTACGCTTTCCGCGCGTAGGGAAGGGAAAGCACCTACTCTATGATATTTGTTACGCTTGAAAATTTATTTTTTCCGCTCGTTGATTTATGTTCGTTTTGATCTTTGACGATCTTTTATTCAAATCAAGAATAAACAAAGTCCTACACAGTCGTACACAAGAGCCTTTCGTAAATGGCACAATCTTTTACTTAAACGTATTCTTTTATAGATTTTTTTCATTTAGTGGAAATTAAAGAGAAATATGTACTTTTGCTGTTTTCACGGCTTAGATTACATTTTGCTACAGTTTTTTGGAAAATTTTAGATTCTGCTCTTGAACTGTTTATAGCTGCTTCTGTTATGGTTATGGCATAATTGATATCTAATTTACGGCTACTTTTAAGAAGTGTTGAACTTATTCTTTACTTTCTCACAACTGTATTTGCTATGTTCTTCAGGTAGTGCCCACTGTTTCACCGCTTATATTGTTATACTTTCATATTGTTTAAAATTAACACAAATCGCCATGGTATTGCCTTTTACTTCTTTATAATTTCAGCAAAAACTCTATGGTCCAAAATATAACATTAAAATAGCGTGACAAATCCTTTTCTATTTATTCACGCATTAGTCATAATAACCGCCCTTTTCTTACAATTCTTTTGAAGTTAGCTTAACGTGTTTCCCATAACTACTACCGGAGATATGATTCAAAAATTTACATATAATCGGAATCATTGCAGAAAAATCTGTGTCCATCCGTCATGTGTGTCATAGGCCAATTCCTGGTATGTTCATTGTACCTCATAATGACTTTAGCTTCATTTAATTTCTAACCTTATGCACTAACAATAAGGATCTTTGAACCTGAACTGATATGATACAATTATAGAAATGGCGCAGATTGACATGTTAAATGGTTTGATTCATCAGCGGATATAAATATATCATAATTAAATTGAGTTGTTATGTTTTAATAACCACAATATAGGATATAGGCCGTTTACATATAAATTATAGATATGTATTTTTATAAGGCTTATGCGTCCTTGCAGTGACGTAATCAACAGCCTCAGGTACGTTATAGTGATTATGTACGTATTTAAAGGTGGTAGAACCCTTTGTAGTTCGACTTCGGAGGCACCACCGCCACACTTATTTCTGCCAAATAACAGCATTGTTAACCGCTGCTGTGCTCTGG